>CM055904.1:65648896-65868896 GCA_029582155.1 Panopea generosa
TATTTCTAGGCCACTATGCGTCCATAGGTTCTACCATTGTTACGTCTGGATCAATTCCAGCGTGCTTCTTTTTCTGCAAGAATCGAGCGGTTCCTAGACGACATATCGATGCAATAAACTCGATCAGCTCTCCAACAGTTATTGCCGATAGTCCAAGCCACAATCCAAGTTGGCCTCCAAGGTCGGAGATGAGGTTTTGTGACTGAAAATAAATAATTAGAAAGATGAACCTCTAAAAGCTGTTTCAAACATAATCTATATGCTTAATGCAAACGGCTAATTAGATAAAATGATTATATAAATACTATCATTATCAAATTATGTTTCCATATCACTGTTAATCATGTTGGTACTAATGAAAAAAGGACAACAATAAAAATGTATATGCATTGATATGATGATAAATAGCTTTGTAGTTTGATCTTACATCTGAATCTTTAGTCAACAGGCCATGTTATTACCTATCACTACTACTAACATATTACTCAATACGTATATTTACTATTTTGCATGTGCCTTATGTATTTGAATATTGTATTAATGGTAAAAGCATTTGAATTGTTTAAGACAAAAAAATAACATAATGATTGTTTTAATGTAATTAATCAAACATTTATATACCAATATGTAAACTGAAATTATTTAGAGTATCCAAATTTACTTATATTGAAACTAGGGCTGTGTATTGCTTGACCAATGGCGATACGATATGTATCACGATACAGGTATCCCGATATGCGATACAATACAGAGTATTTTTGAAAATGTGATGAAATTCATGAGTTCATGTAACTCTCAACATTAAGTAAAATATAAAAACGGCATCACCCTCCAAGTGCATCATAACAAAAACTCAATTTTCAGGATAAATTATTTTCAACAAATATTAACAGTAGTACAGCACTGATAATATGTTGAAGCAAACACAGTACAGAACAGGCATACGGCTGTATTGCATTTTAGATGGTTACTTGCTGTATTGCAAAACAGCTGATACAAGTACAGCCGATACGATATACCGTATTGCCATGAAGCGTATTGCGATATACCGATATTTCAATATATTACTACAGTCCTAAAACTTGAAACGACACATCAACTCCGATATTTTCTTTTATAATTGGCAAAATGTCAAACTCAATATTTTGCAATTCATCGTTTGACAGCAGCTGTGCTAGTAATATTATAGTTAAGCCACTTTTTGAGCATTCATCAGTTGATATTCGCACGTAAACTATTTAGCAAATGGATTAAAAGTGCAGTGTTCTTATATAAAACAAATATCCGTTACCAATTGTATGACATTGTGCTTCTAATCCAGACCTTCTATTTTCTTGCGTAAGTGACCAAATTAGACCGAACTACGATATTTGCCCTTAATGGACAGATGGACATATGGACAGATGGATCGCATTGCAACATTTACAGAACATTAACAGAACACTTAGGTCATTGATGGTCTGTTGACACAATTTTAATTGCCTGATACCGGACCTATTTCTGATTGATTTCATTGTGTGTTGTAGGCGTATGTTTTTATTTTAACCCGTACATGTTGGATAGTTAACATAAAACAGCAGATTACCATACCAAGGCTGTTCTTGGTGTCTTAACAATACTTTCTTTCATGATTAGTTATTTATAGTTTAATTTGATTTTAGTTATGACATTTACATAATTTAATAAATTAATGCTCGTTGTCCGAATATAAATAGTGCTATAACTGTTGATACCAATATATATTGCTTTAACTGTTGATACCAATATATAGTGCTTTAACAAATAAATAGTGCTATAACTGTTGACACCAATATATAGTGCTATAACTGTTGATACCAATATATAGTGCTTTAACTGTTGATACCAATATATAGTGCTTTAACTGTTGATACTAATATATAGTGCTATATCTGTTGATACCAATATATAGTGCTTTAACTGTTGATACCAATTTATAGTGCTATATATGTTGATACCAATATATAGTGCTATAACTGTTGATACCAATATATAGTGCTTTAACTAATATATAGTGCTATAACTGTTGATACCAATATAAAGTGCTTTAACTGTTGATACCAATATATAGTGCTTTAACTGTTGATACCAATATATAGTATTTTAACTGTTGATACAAATATATAGTGCTTTAACTGTTGATACTAATATATAGTGCTTTAACTGTTGATACCAATATATAGTGCTTTAACTGTTGATATCAATATTTAGTGCTAAATCTGTTGATACCAATATATAGTGCTTTAACTGTTGATACCAATATATAGTGCTTTATCTGTTGATACCAATATATAGTGCTTTAATTAATATATAGTGCTATAACTGTTGATACCAATATATAGTGCTTTAACTGTTTATACCAATATATAGTGCATTAACTATTGATACCAATATATAATGTTTTAACTGTTGATACTAATATATAGTGATTTAACTGTTGATACCAATATATAGTGCTTTAACTGTTGATACCAATATATAGTGTTATATCTGTTGATACCAATATATAGTGCTATAGCTGTTGATACCAATAAATAGTGCTTTAACAGTTCATACCAATATATAGTGCTATATCTGTTGAAACCAATATATAGTGCTTTAACTGTTGATACCAATATATAGTGCTATATATGTTGATACCAAAATATAGTGCTATAGCTGTTGATACCAATATATAGTGCTTTAACTGTTGATACCAATATATAGTGCTTTAACTGTTAATACCATTATATAGTGCTATATATGTTGATACCAATATATAGTGCTATAACTGTTGATACCAATATATAGTGCTATAACTGTTGATACCAATATAAAATGCTTTAACTGTTGATACCAATATATAGTGCTATATATGTTGATACCAATATATAGTGCTAAAACTGTTGATACCAATATATAATGTTATATCTGTTGATACATATATATAGTGCTTTAACTAATATATAGTACTATAACTGTTGATACCAATATATAGTGCTTTAATTGTTGATACCAATATAAAGTGCTTTAACTGTTGATACCAATATATAGTGCTTTAACTGTTGATATCAATATATAGTGCTTTAACTGTTGATACCAATATATAGTGCTATAACTGTTGATACAAATATATAGTGCTATAACTGTTGATACCAATATATAGTGCTTTCACTGTTGATACCAATATATAGTGCTTTAACTCATATATAGTGCTATAACTGTTGATACCAATATATAGTGCTATAACTGTTGATACCAATATATAGTGCTATAACTGTTAATACCAATATAGCTATAACTGTTGATACCAATATAAATGTGCTATAACTGTTGATACCAATATATATTGCTTTAAATGTTAATACCAATATATAGTGCCGTAACTGTTGATACCAATATATAGTGCTATAACTGTTTATACCAATATATAGTGCTATAACTGTTGATACCAATATAAAAGTGCTATAACTGTTGATACCAATATATAGTGCTATAACTTTTGATATCAATATATCATTAAATCGGCATTAAAGATACTCACTTATAGCTGTACGGAGAAGACCTTTAACGTCTAAACATATTGACGAATATTACTAATTACCAGGTAAATATTTATCTTGATAGAACGTTTCATATGGCGTACTTAACTAATGTGATGTTGCTTAATAACTGCAATACATTGTGTTATCATTCTGATTGGTTTGAAATAAATGTTTCGTTTTTGTAAAAAACAAAATGCAAATATTGTATTCCTGGCTATTTAATTAATGTAATATTACCACAATTTGTGATAAAGATTCACCGGATTGGATGTATTGATTAGTTAATTATAACAGCTGTTGACAAATGTACATGTATATTTGACAAATCATTAATGAGTAATTTCGTTTCCATTTGTTGTATTACATGACGCAAAGCAAAGACAATATCGCATTTATGCAATAAAACACCAACACGCACGTTCATATGAAAACTTCCATGAAATAAACGGTTGTTAAACTCATTTGTCTCTCATTTGAAAATCATTAAAATTTACATTTCATATATACTGAACGAAAACGCTAACCTGACATTTTATGTACCTGACCATTTATCATTTTCTCATAAAGAATCATTGCCATTTCCTTGAAATTTGGACTTGAATAACAAAGGCACTTATGTTATTGAAATTGAATACTTAATGTTAATGGCATATACAACATACTTGTCTGCTAATGACATATATCTGTCTGTTAATGGCATATACAACATACTTGTCTTTAAATGGCAAATACAACATACTTATCTGCTAATGGCATATACAACATACTTGTCTGGTAATGGCATGTACAACATACTTGTCTGCTAATGGCATATACAACATACCTTTCTATTAATGGCAAATACAATATATTTGTCTGTAAATGGCAAATACACATACTTGTCTGCTAATGGCATATACAACATATATGTCTGTTAATGGCATATACAACATACCTGTCTGTTAATGGCATGTACAACATGCCTGTCTGTTAATGGCATGTACAACATACCTGTCTGTTAATGGCATGTACAACATACCTGTCTGTTAATGGCATATACAACATACCTGTCTATTAATAGCATATACAATATATTTGTCTGTTAATGGCATATACGACATACCTGTCTGTTAATGGCATATACAACATATGTGTCTGCTAATGGCATATACAACATACCTGTCTGTTAATGGCATATACAACATATGTGTCTGTTAATGGCATATACAACATACCTGTCTGTTAATGGCATATACAACTTATGTGTCTGTTAATGGCATATACAACATACCTGTCTGTTAATGGCATATACAACATATGTGTCTGTTAATGGCATATACAACATATGTGTCTGTTAATGGCATATACAACATACCTGTCTGTTAATGGCATATACAACATATGTGTCTGTTAATGGCATATACAACATATGTGTCTGTTAATAGCATATACAACATATGAGTCTGTTAATGGCATATACAACTTTTAATAACGCTACTCTATCCATATTTTGAGGAAGATATCGGAACTACAAAAGTGACGGGTTTGCTGTTATGTTTACTATATGTACGAGCCTCTATTTTTATATACGCTGCCTTTTCTGCAGATTTTATACATTTACTTTTTGTTTACATGCGTTTTATATGTTGCTTGCTAACATTTATTGATTCATCTCGTTCTAACTAGCGTTTAGAAGTACATGTAAAGACGATATAATGGAATAGGGTTCTACCATATATTACATGTTATATATGTCTTCCTATTTTATAGATGAAAATCTTCAGAATGAATCTGAATGGAACCACCGTCAATCTGTATTACCTGGCAATTTTATTGCAATATACTTTAAGAGCCGGGACCCTGTGAAATGTAGATGATATCGTATATGTACACATCGATCATGACACTAATCAGGCTCGAAGTCCTCCTGGGTAAAACCAGTACAAAGCTTATGTGGATAAATTGTCTTGCTCAAGGACACCACATAGAGCTGTGACGGAGAATAGAACCCACGATCACTTAGTCACAGATGTATATTTATTCAATACCGCGTAGTTCAGTGGCAGAGCATCGAACCCATTATCGGAGGGTTGTGGGTTTGATTCTTCCTTCACGGCTATGTGTGGTGACCTTCAGCAAGTTACTTTATCAACAACTGCTTAGTAATGGTTCTAATAAGAAATGGAGAAATGGAAAATATTTACAGACTTATTATGAAATTCTTATGGAAGAAATGATTTTGTAAAATATTTTGTTTGCATATCTAAATCAATGATCAAGTATTATGTTTGTTATCAAATATTACATTTCTTTGATAAACTATCAGAGATTATAAAATGATAACGTTCTGTTTACTTAATCGAACCGTTAATTAAGCCTTTATATTATAAACTTGCCTCGCCCGGGTAAACGGGGTGTCATCATTGATTTAGTGGCATCGGCAGCCAATCAAACAATAGTTTAGTTCATAAAGTAAATGGTTACGTATCGGGTTACCTGTAGCTTATAATTATCTCTTATAATAGCAATTCCTTGAGAGCACCAATACAAGAAAATTGAAATTTTAACCCTTAACTCCATATATTCACGTTTTCCCGCACCAATCACAGTCTGATAACCTTTGAAAACAGTGCAGGAAGAGCTCAGAAATCTTGTAACGAGCAATCTCAACACTTCCTGCACTGTTTTCCACTCTGTCAGTTAATATAAACATAATTCGCCAATTGCTGATACGTGATGAACTAATGCTTTCAATTTGGAAGAGTCCAAGAAAATGCTTTTGGAGCAAATGGTTAAGCCATTAGTTTTATTGCTTAGGTGGATATTTGATTAAAACGTATTGACAATTAATGATTCACCTGTTGTGAAAGTTGTATAATTGTGAGTTGGTTTAAATTTTGAAAAATAAATCAAACCGTAAGCTTGTTATATCTCTGGAATAACACATACCACATCAATAATAATGGCAATTATAATTATATTACTAACATAATAATGCAATAATAATAATAATAATAATAATAATAATAAAAGTAATTGTTATTATGAATAAATAAAAAAAATATACGTCAAGTATATTAAGACATTTTGGAAATCTTTACAAAGATATATGGTTATAACAATGTCTTAAGAAAATTGCGACGCCGCAACCAATATCTATCGCTGACTGGATTATCGTCCACATTAGGTTTATTTATACTACAAAATATAAAACAAACCTCATAGGCCTTCTGCTGCTCTACTTGCTCAAAAATCAGGTCTTTAAAGTAAATCTCTAGTTTCGCTAGCGTGTCCTCACTGTAAAAAATATGTTTTCATAAAGGTCCTGATAGGAAGTATGATAAACGCATTGTAACACCACTACAATCAAAACTACGAGCGCATAATATGTATACTGAATTTACAAAGCACGACATAATTTGAGCAACTTTCTCTTCTGGTATGCAGATACAGAAAGTCAACACAGAATGCAACATGTATAACAAAGACGAAAGCAAACTCTTCTGGACATAAATACATTAACGATTAGACTCAGACTAAAAATGTTTACATTTTCTTTTATATAACCATTTAAACTGCTTGATTCTCAAATAGTTATAGTTATTTGCTTGTAATGTAGATGTTATATGAACCTTTGATATTTGACATTTTGCGTCTGAGTTTAACTGTCAAAACGTTAAAGAACGTTAGTTTCTGGTTTTCAGATACGGAAAGCCAGTACTAAAATACAAAATGTATGTACAAAGAACGAAACCCCATGACAAACTAAGACTATTCAAATGAAAACAGGAATCTCTCAAATAAAATAAATGTATGGCAAACCTCGGAGATAACTTTATATGCAAATACCTTAAGAGTTACATGTATCATGTATCAATTTAGAACAAATTTATTGTCTTTGATAATACACTGACACGCTAATTCATGTTGTCTCAATATCTACCTTGACTCGCGTCGATGATCATTCAAGAAGTCGCTGTTTGATTTCTGGATCTTTTTTTCCAAGTGTTCCTGAAATTAGGACAATATTGAGAACATAACAGAAATATTAAGATCTTCACAAAGTACACCATCAGCAAATAGACAAGTTACAATCAATGTACTTGTACAAAATAGCACATGGGCATACAACAGCAATACTTGATGCTTTATATAACGTTTATATATTAAATTAATGGGAGTTTATCAGGAAAATATGCTTTAGATGTCCTAAATAATAAAATTAGTTTCAAAATAGATAACGAGCACCTGACTTAATGTAACTGTGACATGGGAAATAAATATTAAATATAACAAGTTAAAATTGATTATATTATTAATTAAATCATTTAAATTTATTTCTTACAAGTCAATTGTCACTGTCAACACTATTTAAATCTATCAAATACACAACTGAAGCTTTCCGCAGAGTCACAGTTCGGGTACATAGACTGGTTACTGTAAGTCGGCTAGCTTTATTTGTGAATATAAATATCTTACCGAGAACTGCTCCGATGGCCATTTAGACATGGAGATGGTCAAATCGTATTTTGTCTCTCTGCAAAGAAGAGGTTAAAATAAATTTCGATTTGAACATTTGAACATTTTATGCACCATTTACATAAAGGAACAGAAAAAGTGAGTCAATCAGGATAACCGCCTCGGAACGGTCGGCAGCAAAGACGTCAATAGGGAGCTTAGCGTCTCACACACCTAGTATTTATTCTGTACTAATCTTCATATAGAGAAATGCGCTTCTGAAACACTGAACTCATTGCCAATGGTGCTAAAAGTGTCTTGTAATATAGTTCTAATGGTGTAAATATGAAACATGGGTAGATCCGATTGCTCTTTTACAATTTTGATGGTTTGATGACCGATCTTCAATTTTAACCATTTTACCCATGTGTTGATGTGTATCACTACGCATCTTGGAACTATTATAACTTTATCCAACAATATCCAATGTCATTCAATCTTGGCAGAACTCATGAAATTGTTCTAATGCATTCATATGTATAAAGAAATATGACTATTTTCAACCCCGAACTTATACTGCCAGTGTAGTAAATGTTTGTAAGAGGAGACTATCAAATTACAAGGGCTATCTGCTGATTGACCACACAGATCCAGGTGTATAGAGTGCATCCCCTTCGGATATCAATTTTTGAGCAGTTGGAGTTCAAACTGCATATAATAATCACTTTTTTTTAAGTTATATTTTTGTCAATTGAATGTATTAACAATAATCAAGTAGTATGCAACATTATAACAAAAACAATGCATTGATGACTGTGACATTTTGAAAAAGGGTTCTTTGATTTGAATCACTTACTGAATTATATAAAACATGCCCCAGAGCTATAATGCAGCTTTTATACGGCAGTTGGGACTTTAAGTATTGTCAACAAAAACAATGCGAAACCGATTTACACAGCTCTAGTTTTTTTGGGCGCAAGAATCTTGTTAGCGTCCCTTAGGGGAGGTAATTGGTAAGTTAGACCTAAAACGAGGCTTATTATGAATACACAATCTAAGATCTTTGACTTAACACAATTTTATTATTTTCAACTCAATGTTATTTTTCTAATAGTAATTTATAACCTAAGGTATATAATGTATATAGCGGACTCGAGTTTTATCACAATGTTTAAAACATTCTAATAAAACAGTGAAGGGTATTCTTTCTTTTTTTCATCTGATCTTTGTATTGACTTTATTACTTTATTTGTTAGTAATAAAGACGGTGTCAAAATAGCATATATTGCACTGTTCTTATTGTATTTACATAAAGGAATAACTTTTTTTTTATTCGTCAGGGAGATAAACTTCACAATAGATTTTATCGGATTCCAATGAAACACGTCATACATGTACATTGCATTATTGTTGCTTCCATCCCATAAGGACAATGCTCTGTGATGCTTAGGCAATGAACTAATAATTAATATTTTATTTGTAGTTTTGAAGTTTAAAATTTAGATTTATGTCGTCCCGAGGAGCCATCAAGTGAACCATGTGTGCATTTTAAATATGTGTAAGTGCTGTTCAACCAATATAAATTAATAAATGAAACAAAAACCCGTTAAGTTCACAAAGCCGTAAAGACCGTGCGAGCATACTATTAATCATGCATAATGCACACGCGAGTTGATGCGGAACACAATCAAATATAACGCGAACTACCTTTTAGTCACACTGTTTTAATATGTGACTGTCACAATTACAAAGTTTCTTATGCAGTAGGTTTTACTTTTAGTTTTGAAGAAGAAGAATAAAAACAATATTGTATATTCTAGTCATAGAGCTATTACGGTCGAGGACATGCCCTATTAAGAGTTAATAGATTTAGTTAGCATGCCACAAATAACCAAAAGAAAACAGCTTACATTATAACAACGTTGTAAGCATATATGTGTTCAATGGCAACAGAATTTGTGTTCGCAGCAAACTGTGTCTAAAGAAGTTGAAGTTCTACTGGTTACAAAATGCAACTCAAATACAACAAAATTACTTGAAATTTCACTTGAAATTCACGATCGTTTTGGCATGTATAAGGTATAATAAAACATCTACGGTAACATAAAGTTAGCATTTTATGTATAAGAACTCAGTTTCGTATGAAATCTGAATAATCAATTTGCCAAATTATTTTTTCTTTGAGTGTTATTTTATCAACATTGAGTGAAGGGATGTAAGTTTCCAATCCTTCTTTATAAGTCCTTGCTATTAAGAAATGTATCGGTATTTATTTCAATGTAAAGCTGTTATGTTTGTCCTTGATATCGTTATGTCTGCCTTTTTGTATGATATAAATGTCAAATTGAATTGAATTGAATTGAATTGAATTGAACGGAATTGAATTGAATTGAATTGAATTGAATTTATAAATGAAATAAAATAATGAATGAATGAATGAATGAATGAATGAAATGAATTGAATGAATAAAATGAAAGAATAGAATGAATTGATTGAATGAATGAATTGAATGATAAGAATGAACTGAATGATTAGAATGAACTAATTGATTAGAATGAACTGAATGAATAGAGTAAATTGAACCTACTTGCAAGGAGCGGGGCAATTTGCACTGCACGTCTGTATGATCGTTTGGCATTCATTTTCGAAACAATTCGCTGCAAATAAAGTTATATTTTTCCTTAAGAATGTTAAAAAGAGCTAATCTCATCGATGAACTGAGTGAACTTGTTATTCTTCATATTTGATATATATCAACACAAAATATGAACAGATTATTGTATAATTGGGGACTACTTATTTCATCAAATCAGAGTTGTTTGCATTTTTCATAATGAACTGAGTACTACATGTAGACAACTGCGTCATATCCTTATTTCTAAATCAAAGGTACATTCGTCGTGTTCACATATACCACGGAATGGGAGACGGCATGGCGAGAAAACCTTTCACTTCAATACAAGCATTCATAATAAAGCTATTACCAGTGAATGGTAGAAAATCTAATTCAACAACATATCGGTATTAGTGTTAAATATTTCACTAGATTTAAACCGTTCTTTCGTTTAATGTTCTATTTGTTTTTAAAAACAAAATATTGAAGACGTCAGAGAATGCGACAATGTTTAACTTAAACTGTATATGTAAGGTATTGGGTCAACAGCTGACGAGAAAATAGAAAAAAAGTATCTCAAAATCGATGTCAAGTAAATTAGAATATCAAATCAAACATTAACTCATATAATAACTATTTTCCAATAATAAAATGGTTATTTCTATAACATGAATTATGCCATTCCATAGTTAAAAAAAAATATGTACGTAACAATATTTATGCTGTAATTCTCATTTGAAAAATTCCATGAACTTTGAACAAATTTGTTGTTGTTTTTTTTTTATCCAGATTCGGAGCAGTTCTAACAGAATTAATTCATCATGTATTAAAATTAAACAAATTATATATTAACAACGGTCACATCCGAGCAAATTCGAATACATCGATAATAAAATAATGCATGTTGTTATTAATGACACTTAAAAAATCATACAAGTATATGACTATGTAATCTATTACACGTTTGGTATGTGCAGCCAATCATGCAACAATGTCTCATAAATACTATAAATATTTATTTGATGTTAAGGCGCGCTTACTTCTTCCGTGTCATCGGTCACGAATTTTATTATTTCATTATATATTCGGTTTGGTTTAAGGTAGATATAAAACGGTGATATTTACTGAAATTTGCGTCCATTGTACAGACGGATGCCCCCTCAGGGACCTGGTAGAACGACGACGCACATCCGCACTGCTTTTGCATCGCCGCCTGGTAGCATGACCTCAGACATGTCTGCTTGGAGTATTCTGTCCCGAACACCTGAGTGTAGATGTCGTCTATGTTTACTCCATGGTTACCGCAATCCGCATGTGGTGGTGGCAGACGAACTAGCTTTGTCTGAACATGATGTAATAATGAATTATTGTAAAATAAAGTGTACGATAAGTGTAATTGTGTAAGAGAAAGATTATTAAGTGTAAGATACAATCTATTTAGTGCAAGATACAGTTTATTTAGTGTAAGATAATGTTACCAAATGTAAGATACAGTTTATTTAGTGTAAGATAAAGGTTATTAAATGTAAGATACATTTTATTTTGAACAATATAAAGGTTATTTAGTGTAAGAAACAGGTTATATTGTGTAGTATATGCTAAATTCAATTTAGTTGAAGATAAAGCTAAATCAGTGTAAAATTAAGTTTGCGATAAGTGTCAGATAACGTTTAGGTAGTATATACTTAAGTTTATTCAGTGTAAGAAAACGTCTTTTTAGTGTAAAATACAATTTGTTTATAGCAAAATAAAGTTTATTTAATATGTATTAAAGTTAAGTTTTTGTCATATTAAGTTTATTTAGTGTTGCTAAAGCTTATTTTGAGTAGGAAAATGCATATTTAGTACAAATGTTACCAAAACCTGGTTTGTTGATATCTCTTAATGAGTAACTATAACACAAATTCCGTTTTCTTTATGTAAACTATATCATCAATTAACCATAGAGTCGCTCTTTAGATATGTTGTTTATTAAAACTAAAAACGACGCACTCTTAAAGATTGAAACAAGCATACAAGAAAGGCATGGTTACCTGTTCCATCCCAATGGATGTTTTAAAGCCTGGAGGGATTGATACGCCGTCGTCTTCTGGAAAGGGATAAGTCCCTCGTTTGTGTATCATCACTCTGACCCCGGCGTCACTAGAGAGAGAAGGCACGTACTCGTCTTGTTCTATATTGAATTCTAATGTAAGGCCTGGAACCATAACAAGAAACAATTAATCTCATTTGTTTCATCTTTTAAATATACCCCAGATCGGAGTGCTGATTCAATTGATTTCTACATATTTAGAAACAAATTCTAAGGTTATAATTTTACAATTTCACAATTGCTTAAATATTAATTTCAAACATGAACTTTTTTTTTTCATTGGGGTTTAGATCCATTTTCAACATTTGTCAGTTTATATATGGCATATCTAGTTTTATTGATTGATGAAGACCTTATAGCCGTACTACTGCAATTTACTAGCAAACTTTCTCACATAAAACATATAGTTCATGTAAATATTCACCAATGAACTAACTTTTGTCTAAACTTTTAACCTGTGTGGTTATTAGATGTACACTTAGTTGCCACTCGGCGAATTGTTAAATTAGATTGAGAGAGATCTTAGTTGCATAAACCATAACAATATTTATTCAATATTATATACAGTAGAACTTTGATGGCGCGAATCATATGAGACAGGACAAAATAGTTTTATTTCAAGAAAAATATTGTTTAAAATCATACCATACATGTACATGTAAACACCTCGAAATAGGAATTCGACCGGGACCAGATATTTGGTTCGAGCAATATGTGGTGTTCGAGCTAACGAAGTTCTACTGTAAATCTAACCAATTAGCCATGTGCCAATCCTAGTTATGATGTCACAAGTGAGATATTGGTCGGTGACCGCAAAATCAGAAATGTCACTGTTGATATGATGTATAGTTAATTACTAAAGTTTACTCTAAAACAAGTAACGTTAACTTTGCCCAATACATGTATATAAACCACAGTTGCTGAGTTGTTTTCCGTTCTATTAAATGAGGCTTATTGTCATTTTCAACACACTTCAGGTTATTTATGTCAAATGTAGTTTTATTGGTTGAGCAACACCTCAGAATGCATCTGAATAATCCACCTTCGTTTGGCAAGTAACTGACCAATTTTCTTACTAAAGGTTTTGGTGCGAGCAGGACTCGAACTCAGCGCTGAATGGTTAGTGATAGTTAAACCTCGCCTAAGATCGATGATATCCCTCGGAGTGGTTTAAAACGCCTCGACGCGACTGACCTTTCTCCGGTTAGGTCGTAGATTTGAGAATAGTTCAGTTCTAATAAAAAAATGATGTTAAAACATTTACTTGCTAATTGTTGCAGAACGATATTTCCACTCATTTTGATTATGAAGTACCGGGCTTGTTTATCTCAGGTGGTAGCGCATCTGACTATTAATTCAGGGGTCATGAAATTGAATACCGTGTCCAGCCACACTCTCCGTGATGATAAATATACGACATTTTGTCTCCTCCCATTCGTCTTTGATTACTAATGTTAACGTAAAAGGACATGCCGAGATCACCGTGCTCGAGTTCTGGTTAACCTTCCAGATTGCCAGAAAGTAATGAGATTAACTGAATGTCTGTTAGCCCTCGGTGGCGTAAAATGACACTATAACAATCTATTCATTATGATACCTTCACCAAAGAGATACCACATATAACATGTAATGTGATGTTTAACCGTTTTTAAGTAGTAATTAACAATACAACAGTACAATATATATAATACAAACCCATTAACGGTCCAGCATACGTAGAATACAGCATTTCCTGACCGTTATCCATGGAGTTGAGCATGTAACAATTACCGTATTTGTTGTTACGGATGTATGTGAAATTCCTGCAATTTAGAGAACAAATATATTATACAGTAACTTCATTGACTCGAACACAGATGGCTGGATCATCACATATATCTCGAACCACTTACCTGGTCCCGACAAATTCCTATTTCGAGGCATATACATGTACACGTATCATTGCTTGGCTCGAACAACCCTTAAGTCGAACTATTTTGTCAAGTCCCGTCAGGTTTTTATATATATATAAATGTAGCATAGTATACGTAAAGAATACGTATACATGCTGGTAGTGGCATAGTGTAAGTTAACACGTTTTAATAATTTAATGCTAGTAGTATACTTTACTAGAATAGCAAATATATACTGAACGGAACAAACAGTTAACCCGGCATTGTTCGTACCTGACATTTATGTATTTTTTTAAAAAGTATCAAAGCCATTTCCTTGAAATTTGGACTTGAATACGAAAGAGCACTGAGGTTATGTAAAAATATAAATAGTTGTCCGTTAACTGCATATACAACTTTTAATTACACTACTCCGTATTTTAGCGAAGATATTGGAAATACAAACGTGGCGGGTTAGCTTTTCTGTTCAGTACCATTTGGAGACGTAACATACAAATGGAGGCAGCCATCACAGAACAATTAAGAAATGATTATAATGATTACAATATATACATAGAACAGAATTGACAACGGGAGCCACTGTTTTGTCTTGGCACAGTCAGTAACACAAGACACAATGGCTCTTCCCTCAGCAATGAAGTCACAACATGAACCACTATTTTCCTCGGCATAGAATACAACATAGAAAGCTTAACATTCAACCTTGCTTTTCCCTTAGCTAGCAAAGAAGTGAAAACAGGAACCAATGTTCTGCCTCGGCAGAAAAGACGCCATAAAGAGCTTAATATATATCCCTAGCAATGAAGTGACAATATATAATAACCGATGTTTTGTCTTTGAACAAAAGACGCCATAGACAGCTTAATACCCGTCCTTGCTCTTCCCTTAGCAAAGAAGTGACAACAGTAACCACTGTTTTGTCTTGACAGAAAAGCCGCCATAGACAACTGAGCTTAACACCCAACCTCACTCTTTTCTATGCCATTAGACAAAACAGTTTAAATAGAAATAACTCCTCTACACTATTCTTGGAAATATGACAATATGAATATGTGTATACAGTTAAACAAGGGTTAGAGGTCACCTCTATTATACAAATATTTGTATTAAACTGTCACATTTTATATTTACATTTTTTATCAATTAAGTTATGATCAATCGATATAAATCAGTTTTCATTGGGAAGGGATCATTGTTTTGCTCTTTTCCTTTAGTGGTGGCTGCTTAAGACTTTAATAGCTACATATTTCGATGAAACTTACGCTGGTGAGCATCCTTTACCCTCCCACGTACACGACATTATGAGATTATTCTCTTGGTGGCCGTATTGTTTTATTTCATCATCTGAGACCGAAACCGCAACAGTTGAGTAAGAAAACATGGCCGCCACCGAATCGTCCATCTCCGCGTAGAAACGTTCGGCTACTTCCGTATCATTCTCCATTGCGTTCCATTTATTGTAATTTTCTCTTTGCATGTACTCGCTCATGAATTTGTCGTCCGTGGCGTCGTTTGTAGAATTAACTGAAATATTGCAATTTTAAAAGATGTCATTAACCTGGCTTGCAAACAAACATGTTTAAAGCACCAATTGCGATAATATAAAAGCTGCAAGATGAATCTTGGTAAGGTTTATATAATCTATACATGATTCAAATCAGAGAACCCTTTTTAAAAAATGTCCAGTCACCAGTATTTTGTTTTGTTATACTCTTGCATATTACTAGCTAATTATTAATACATTTAATTGGCAATAACGATATTAGTGTGTGTCATATACTGCTTGAAAAGTTTCATCTGTCATAAATTTGTGAGGTCATATACTCTAAATGTAAATAAATACACATGGATCTGTATTAATACACATTTCAGCAGACGAGTTATGGTGTATTATCAGAACATAGAGATGTAGAGGTATCAATAAAAAATTATTGTATTTTCCGTAAGGATCGAAATTGAAATGGTGGTGTGTATACACCTATATTCGAAACGATTTAGCGTTTAATATTAGGACAGATATAAGTAACATACTGACGAATTTCTATGGATCGAGCTATTGTTACCGAAATCAAAGCCTGTTACTATTAGTACGTGTTATAGGCCGCCTAATCAGTCTAATTTTACCGATAGGTTTGAGGAAAATCTATTAAATTTACGATCCGATAACGAAACCATTATATTGGGTGATTTGATATTTGTTGTTTTAAAAAAGAAAGTTCATTGTATAAAGCACATGTCAATATGTTACGCATTTTTAACCTAGATCAAATCATAACCAAACCCAAGCGTGTATCGCACACTTCAAGTACCCTTATAGACCATATCCTATGCAATAATAAAGACCGAATTTTCCTGTCTGGCATATCTCTATAGGTGCTAGCGATAATTTTATGACGTTTAGTACAAGGCAGGTACCGAAAGGTTATTTTTATTCACATAAAATTAAGTCAATGAAAAATGATACTAAACATGATTTAATTCATAATTTACAAACTTTTAAGAAATTTTATAACTCGAAGAAGTCTCAAGTCACTCTTTTTAAAATCATTCATGTCACTGATGATTTTGTTTTCAAGGAATTAAATAAGTTAAATGCTGCTCAAAGCACTGGACTAGATGGTATTGCACCTAAATTTGTCTGAAACAGTGCATTTGTTCTAAAACACCTGTAATTTTTATTATTAATATGTCTATTGACTCAGGCATTGTTCCTGATGAAATGAAAATTGCAAGAGTCAGCCCGATTTACAAAAAGGCTAGTCCTTTGGAAGTTGGTAATTATAGGCCAATTAGCATACTTAATGTTATATCAAAAGTTCTAGAGCTTTCTGTATATAACCAATCTGCGGATTTTTTAGATAAAAGTTCTCTTCTGTATAAGTTTCAGTCCGGTTTTAGGATTAAATACTCCACTGATACATGTCTTATTCACCATTTTGATTTTATTAAACATAACAATGCAAATGGTCTTTATACCGGAATGGTTTTACTCGATTTACAGAATACGTTTGATACCGTTGACCACGTTATTCTATGTAATAAGCTCTCTGAAATGGGAGTCGCGTCGATAAATTGGTTCAAATCTTATTTAACCGAAAGGTCACAGTCAGTGAAGATAAACAAAGTTTCATCAAAAGCTACCCAAGGTACTTGCGGCGTACCAGGAAGCATCCTGGGCCCTCTTTTATTATATGCAGACGACATGGTAATATTGTTCGCTGACAAAGACCCTAATGTTGTTGCAGATAGAATTAGTTGTATCATGGATAATTGTTCTACATGCTAGTTGATAATAAACTATCCCTTCATCTAGGCAAAACCGAATGTATGTTATTTGGCTCTTCTAGAAGACTTAAAAAAGTTCAATCATTTACGGTTACATGCAACGGTCATGAAATTTCGTCCCAGGCAAATGTCAAATATTTAGGATTAAGTATTGACAAGTTACTAAACGGTGAGGCAATACTTAACCCTTTGTTAAAAAAGTTAATTCGCCGATTGCATTTTTATATCGAAACTGTCGTTATTTTAACCTTCAAACTAAGAGAACTTTAATAAGTGGCTGAGTACAATGTCATTTTGAATATTCCTGTTCGTCTTGGTATGCCAGTCTTACTAAAAAGTTAAAACACAAACTACAAGTCACTCAAAATAAAGTTGTTTCTTGTTTAACTTATCACCTGCGCTATGTTAGAAACAGTTTATGTATTGAGGGTTGAGGATAGAGTAAAACAACTAAGACTTAGTCACGTTTTTAATATTTTCCATGGCACTGCACCAACATATCTTTATGATAACTTCCAAAGGGTGTCTTCTTATCATAACCGCACTGGTTTAATTAAAGTAATTTTATAGATCCGCATGCTTAGAGTTTCGATTCAGGCACCTTTTATTGCAATGCAATTGCTGACTGGAATAATTTGCCTAACGATTTGAAGAAATTAACCAATAAGCAAGCTTTTAAACTTGAAGTTAAAAAAAACATTTATGTAGCTCCTCGCAGGGTAGAGAAAATTTAAATATTTAATTGTTAAGTATATGTTGAAAATATTTCTTGTGTTGTGAACCATTTATATGTATTATTCAGTTATTCAGTGTATAAGATAATTCAATGTTTTTGTATTGTTACATTTTAACAAGTTTATATCAAATGTCTACATTCTTAAGATTTCATATATCATATTTTTTTTTATTTTTTTTAAAAAATCACAATTTTAAGGGAAGGGACCCTGTTGGAAATAAGCGCGTTTGTTGCTTTAATTGGTTATCCCAGGCTATAAGATCTTTAATTGTTAGATGATTACTATAATTATTTTACATATATATTTTCCTTGATTTATTACTGTTATTTTATCATCATCATATAAATGTTGTATAATGATCTTATATACCTCAATAAATTTGAATTGAATTGAATTGTACTATAACGGTCAGGCAAAAACATAAATAGCAACTCCAATATAACTCTCTGCTTCGGCAGAAATTTTGGACCTTAAAAGTTAAGGAGATGGATGAATCATAACTACTAGTTATTGATATATCAGTAATTGTTCAACTTTAAGGGGCGTGGTAACGTTTAGAGAGGTTTAACTCATGTTTACATCTAATGATATACCCACATACATTAGGACATTTCTAGGACTCCGTGGCCGAATTGTCCGCGGCGCAGCGTCATCGTAAAGGGACCAAGGAACATTACGAGTTACTACTGGAGAAAAGGTGACTGGAACTTTAAGCCAAGACCATCATCACGAACTAGCTCCCGGGTTCTTATATAAGCTAGCTTATATGAAAGGGTTGCAAGTAACTGACGGTAAAGTTCGGGTTGTAGTCTGCCTATATTCAATAGACAGAAGAAAGGTTTTCACCACAAACTGTAGCCCGTGTTTTCACTAAAGCTTAGCTTTACAGAGAGAGTGTAAAGTAGTTGGTGACAAAGTTGTAATCAGCTCAACACAGATAGTTGATCAAAGTTTATATGTTGTTTATAGTTTGTGTATATTGTGGATTTTAGTGATTAACTGTTTTAAAGCGAATCATTTAAAGAATCATTTGTAACGAATCAACCGGCAGGCAGCCCATAGAAAAATTATTATATCAGTTCACTGAGTTCAGCTATTCTTTTTATAAAGTTGAGCATTTATGCATTACCGCTCTTGCATGTTAACATATTACGTCATTTTGACTTACACAAATTCGGTACACGTACCACTTCTATGTAAACATATTCTCATCGCGTGTTTGTCATACTGTCATGAATACCGTCCTCATTGTCACTTCACCATTGGTAAATACTGATTTATCGATACTACGTAATGGGCATCTAACGTGCTTGATCTATATAACACAAATATTTTATCGTGTGATCATGTGACGTCATCTTAAATCACGCAAGTTGCTAATGTAGATTACTCAAATCAATTGTTCCACCGAACATTCTTAATTGGTGTAACAACAGACACATATATTTGACCATGTGATCATACAAGTATGACGTCCTTTTAAATCACGCGAGTTTGTCGTGCAGATGTCTCCGACAAGAGCGCTAAAATCGTTAAACCGTAACCTGCTTGACAACCTCCATTTGAAATCATTTAATGAAAAACAAATCATTTGATAAATAAAGGAAATCGTGTTATTTGGAAGATTCCAGTTTATAGATAAATTGTAATTAAAACGTATCAATACGCGAAGAGCGGCTTTTGTCTAGGGAGCACGAACTAGTGGAAACCATTAGTATGGGACAAGTAATAGAAAATTGTTCTGGAATGATAGTTTTGTAAAGTGTCAGTTTATTGATTCATAAGCGGTTCCGTTTGAAGAGCTCTTGTCATATTTCGTTATGGAAAGTTACATTAACATTTAAAACAATTATTGTTCAATTAAGGTCTACGAGAGACACAGTTAATGTTGATCGTCAATATGTAATTGTCAATAATTCAATATTTATTTGTACCATTTTTAATAGGTCGCCTCATAGAAAATGAACTGTGTCCTATTTTATAACTGTTAAATACAAAACGAAATGTTCAAGGTTCGCCTAAGCAATGGAACATACACAAATAACGAAGTAATGAAATGCTGTTATGGCGAAAATTCCTCTTTAGTTAGATACAAAGGTTATTACTAAGTATGAATACTAGTAAATATCACCTCTGATTCTAATACATGCGTAATGTTAATTCGAACCTTAAAAATGCCGTATGACGAACTAGTTCTGAAGGGGAATATATCAGGATTTTTCAAAAAATTTAAATTAAAACATTTTTTCCCAATATACCATGTCGATATATACTCATTGGCCCCGTATTGTCAAAATTATATATATGTGAACGTGCCAACATAGTGTATCGTAAAGGACCTCCCTAACTTGGGCTACGCGCCTGCGTTAGAATTAAATAGATTTCCCACTTAAAATGGCACATATATTTTTGTGACGTTTTAAATGGCTTGCGTGATTTTATTTTGATTCCAATTTGATCCGTTATACATATTTACTCGTAGTTAAAAGTGTTTAATCATTGTAAGAGTCCGAAAGACGATGCAAAGGTCACCAAACAGTATTTAGATACGATTTCATTAGTTTTGCAAGGACATCAGTTGTTTTGATAGCTCGGTCTTGATAAAGAAAATACAATGCCAGACGCAAAAGGTATACAATAAAGACGGTATCAAAATTAACAAATCAACACCAAAGAGCGCCATTTCAATAATATATGACCCACAAAATTTAAGATTTAAACTAAATATTTAGAGGTTATTGTATGGTGGAAGTGTGCCTGTTGGTCATATTGGCCCGAGGGCTTTATCACGTGGTTCAATGTGGAAGACAAGAGCCAATATGACCAACAGCACACCTCTACCATACTATAACCTTTTTTCACATTTATACCTCTATGTGTGTATTTGACGACATTGAATTCCCGTGATATATTATGGTCTCTTTTTTATTTAAAAGGAAATAATT
Source organism: Panopea generosa (assembly GCA_029582155.1). NCBI lineage: Eukaryota > Metazoa > Mollusca > Bivalvia > Adapedonta > Hiatellidae > Panopea > Panopea generosa. The sequence goes on from CM055904.1 coordinate 65,670,442, forward strand.
AACAATAGAAAAAAAGAAAAAAAGAGTACTACAAAAAATTGTCCTGTCGGTGAATAGAACTCGGATCTCCAGATTTACAGGCGAATTCTCTACCAATGGTCTACGGCTAATAACATTAAATAAACGAAATGGGTTTACAACATTTATTTTTAACAAGTCCTTCTGTTTTATTATGTTAATCTCGTCATCTGTAAAGGCGTCGACCTATGCCTCTTGTTTCCAAGTCCAGTTCGTTTCAGTGACTTCCTTCATCAATGCGAACAAAAATCGTCCTTCATAACATTCCATTGGTAATCGTAGTCTTGTAGCTACCGATGTATACTAGACTGGAACGACTTGGTTATATCTGGCTCATATTCAGTATCGTCATGTTTCCTTATAGCCTACTCAAATAAAATCGGGCTAAGGCCATAGTCAAGACAAATAGAGTCATTTCTTCAAAATAAACAGCCAAGTTTTCACTGCACAGCCAGTTTTGAAAATTTCCAACGACGCTCCTTGTCTTTAGTTTATTGTTAGTGTGTTTCATACTTTCCATAAATCTGCAGGTGTACTCCTCCCTTATATGTCTGGATTTTGTAAAGAAATGCATTTAATGGCTCCATTCATAGTCAAAAGGCGATTTGCTTTAGCTTTCCAATGTCTTTTCTGCCATTTTTTTTAAGTTTCTACTTTTCTCGTGATGGTTTTCGGTTTCTTTGACGTTGAAGGGTTATTTATCATTTTTCGCTGGAAATAGACGTGATTTTACACAAAACAGCATGTACACAGTCTATTCAACACCGGACCAATAACGATTCGTACCGGGGCCAAAAATCCATTTTTTCCATATTGGCCTCGGTATTGGTCCCGAGTCCCCAATACCGGCGCGTGATTTTAAAAATATTTTGTTAAAAATGTTATATTTTTGTTACTATATTAAGGTATAAATGTAATATATATATATATATATATATATATAAATGTAGCATTAAACAAAAATGAAAAAACAACAACAATTGTCTTTCTTTTATTTACATGATGGTTTTATGGATATGCGTTATAAATAAATTATGTGAGGTCTTCAGGTAAATACTAGTTATTTGTTAGCCGTGCCCTATCAGCTCAGTCAGTTACGCGTCTGACTATCAATCTATCAGTCGTGAGTTCGAATCCCTGCCCTACAACAGTCTCTGTGATGATTTATATACGACATTTTGTCTCATTATCATTCGTTTCACACAGTTGACTCAAGTGGGAAAGTTATCAGTAACTTGCGGAATGCGGTGTGCTCCAATAGTTGTTAACCTTTCAGGATCCCAGGAAACAGGGGTTAGGTTAATTGATATTCTGTTAGCCTTCGATGGCATAAAAATGACGCTAATTGTTTAATCTATCATTCAATTTTATTTTATTCATCAATTCTAAAATACTAACTGACGTTCATTTTAATATAAGGATATTTCAGTTATACGTTCAACATCATAAATATGATGTTTTTTTTTAATCGCAGTGTTATGTTTTATTTGACAAGGTGATCTTTAATTGAGTGTCATTGCTGCGTCGCTGATTTATATTTGAGATGCGTGTTGTTGTAGCTGGGAAAAGACAGTCTGTTCGGGACATAAAACCAGAATTAGCTCGATACATTGAAGGCTGTAAAATGTTAATAACCGGAAAGGTTATGTGCAGTTTTACTCTTCCGCGCCGATTCGGCATTCCGTCATGAATGACTGTTGAGTTCAATATAGGATGTTTTCATTTAAGATTAATATCCTTTCGGACATGGTAATCAATTAAACACGATCTATACAATACAGTAAGAACATGCTAGTCATCTTTTAATTAAAGATAATTGAGATAGATAATTAATACTTGACAAGAGTGCATCTTGATATAAACGTCTATAATATAACAATTACGAAGCCAAATATAACTAGAGTTGTTAATACACACCCTTACATCGTTCTATGAAGTATGCTTAAAACAGATAATGATGGCAAACTATGGCAAGAAAATGTAATTAAAAGTAACCGTGTTTACCGATATTTCATAAAGGTTCCAATATTGTGATTAATAATTAATCAAGTTTCTAATTTGCGAGGATGGTCCTATATTGTTGACATAAGCGTGTACTAGATAATACCATCAGAATTATTGACAGATTTATAGTGTGCCACACTTAACAGTGAACGGAATTGATGTCGAAATTCTGATTGCTGAGGTTAAACCGAAGTCTATATAAAAACTAATAATTATGTATGACATATCTTAACTATTCAGAGGAATGTGTTACAAACATTATGTATTCTCACAATCCCGAATTGAAATGCAATTTCTAACAAATATATGAAAAAGTTCTAACAAAGCAATGATTTTTTTCCCCCGAGATATACCACACTTTAATTTAGATTTAACTTCCAATATTCAATATATTTTACATATTTCTAGATTATTTGCAGTCAAAGTACAACAATGATAAGAAACACAGCTTATGATTTTACGCTTTGTACTAGATTGCATCCTTACGATAGTTTAGCTTTATCCAAATAATCATTAATTAGTCACAGATTATTTGGTAATTATAAATCAATACCAAACTGCTTTTATATTATTTATATAGCTGATATTACAAACATATGACTTATTCTTGTTAAATAAATAAAGCAATTTTATAATCATTTTATATATATATTAATGTTTGACAGTATTCTGGTTCCAGCTCGACAAATATTTGAAAACAATTTCCCTGAACTATCGAACTTTGGCAGACAATGAGACGGAGAATAAAAGAGACACGTCAACTTTATTTCAATAACGTCAGGTCTGTCTTGATCATAAATTAAAAATGTATTTACAACTCATTAATAACAGAGTATCTGACAGCCCAGAACAAACTTAATGGATGACTTCATTATATTACTGATAACAAACTGAATGGTATTTATCCATCTTTATGTTCTAATATTTTATTTATATATCTTTTAAATATTTGCTTGAAAAATACCCTTTTATTGGGATTGTATTATATATAACGAATTATAACACCTACACAATTTGTATCAGGTCCGCAAACGATTGATCTTTTGATGGACTTTAGAGGACAGTGAAATGTAACCAACATATATATATACGCACTTATTGACCTTTGTAAATATCTGTGTATAAATTTGTGATAATATAACTGTAACAAGCTCTTGTCACCTTTGAATTAAATGTTTTAGCCTTGTCTCTTTGAAGACTACGTCTGCTGTTAGACAAATATATCTTATATCCTGTTTCGCAAATGGCATGATTTTTTTAAAACAAACTTACATTAACTAACATTTCCTATATATTTTTTGTATTTTTAAGTTTCATTTCTTTATTGTTTTTTCAAAATCTTTCTTTCATATCTAATATTCAATATCATTGCACATATTTTTAGATTATTTGCTGTTTATGTAAAATAATAAGACAAAAAACAGTTTATGGTTTTACGCTATGTTATAGATTGCATCTACACGATAGTTTAACTTTCTCCAAATTATCATCAATCAGTCACGTATTATTTGGTAATTTCAAATCATAACCATAATGTTTTTATTGATGTATCTAATATTCTAAACATTGTACAAAAAGTATTGTTGAATAAATAAAAGCAATTACTCATTTTAAACATATTGTTTGGCAATATTCAGGTTCTAGCTTAACAAATATTTGAAAATAATTTCCTTGAACTATCGAACTTTTGTAGTTAATGAGGCGGAGTGTAAAAAAGAAACATCAATTGTATTTCAATAACGTCAGGTGTGTCTTGTTTATGAAATGAAAACGTATTAACAGCTCCTTAAATTACAGACTATTTGACAGCCCAGAACAAACTTATTGGAATGACTACAACAAAAAATCGAATAAATACTTAATGACAGTTAACCACATTTAGTTAATATATTCTCATATGTTATTTATATATTTTTTGCTCATGATATTGCGAAATCTATCTCTGTTGATTGCATTGTGTTGTTTAAAACAAAATGAAACACCCACACAATTTGTCTCAGGCATGTTAATGATTTATCCTTTTACGGACTTTAAAGGACAGCAAAGCGTAACCAATCAATAACAAGGCACGTATTAACCCTAATAACACATTTTAACATAACTGTGTTTGAAATTTGTTCTCATTCGGTGCTGGGCATCACTTGTTGAATTACGCTTTCGAAATAAACGTGTTTACATTGTTTCTTTTGAAAGTTACGTCTACTGTTGACAATCATTATCCATGTAATATTTAACGACTTGTTTTGTCATTTTTGAAAGCAAAATGTTACATTAATCTTTGTTAAATTAACACTTTATGATTTATAATCAAAATTTAATACAGTATAATTATATAACAGCTTAAACAATTTATCAAAATTGATTAATTTAAAACATGTTACACTGATAACCAACAGGCTTTCATGTCATTACTATAATACAACCTAGATATATGTAGATATGTGAAAGCATTTGTACATTAACAGTAAAATGCGATAGTTTCATTACTGCTGTTGATTCCCTAATGTCACCGATAGAACGCTTGACTCTTTATGGTTACTACCTTTATCAGCTCGATTGCGACGTTAACTCATAGAGTTGTTTAAACATCTCGAGTCCGTTTTCTGAGTAGACCAGTACTGAGTATTGTTATATAAGATGTCATCCGATTGAGCTTGTGTCTCAAAGACCGTAGCCTATTAAATATGGACGATCTAGTCTTTATCAATGGCACCACCGCCTTGTTTAACAGTTCTTAATGATAGCATTTATTACAACAACTATTGAATATTTAAGATCCAGAAACGTGCACGTAACACTTGCGTCGTAAGTGAGTCTAATGAATGTTCGACAAAACAGTTCATTTATATATGTATATATATACATACATACATATATATATATATATATATATATATATTTAAAAAAAAGAGAATATGCCTGAAGCTTAAACTAGCCGTTAACGGGAAACCGAATAATTTTATTTTAATTTGGATCAAAGAAGGAATTATGTAAACAATGAAGTATCTTTTTTCTAACAAGGACATATTAAGATTATGTGCCAAAACCTGTTTTAATGTATTACACATTCGTTATTCTTAATTGTATTTTTAAACATTGTCAATTTAATGTCTTGGCAATTCACTCTTCATATCTTGTATATGTTTGAAAACTTATTGCTAATCAGTTTTTTCGAATCTTATTCGGTGATATTCGAATTTTTAAATTTTATAAGTTGGCGAAAGTGGTTTACGTACATTCGGTCTGTCAGATTTTAGTTGAACATCTTTTAAAATAATTTTAGACGAAAGTCAAGATTAGCGGTAGTTTTATTCGTTATGTTTTGTTATATTTAAGTCACTGAACGATAAACATTGAGTGGCCTCAAGTACTTCTGAAACATGAAAAGACAGTGACACTTCCGTGAGTCAGAGACTCGAAGAGTCGTGGTAAGATCCTCCCCCACGGCTATGTTTGGTGTTAATGAGCTAAATACATTTCCGCATATGCTTGTTCAAACTAATTTCTCTTGACCAGATTATATAGCATAACATAGCGTTTACCTGCAAGCCCTTTATTTAGCATGGGAAATAGGAGAAAGTCACAGGGATAAGGGTGAGTGTTCAACCTAAATAACAATTTCTTGTTTTAAAAAAGATTATACACTGTTACTTTTGTGGGCAGAAGAATCGTCACGATATCCTCTTTGCAAGGAATTTGTACAACAGGAACATTAGAATTTAAGAAAATGGCACATAATACCTTGATGCGCGGTTGGTGAGCAAGAAACTTTGTAAGGATTACAACTTTTATATGTTTCCATTTTTTTAGCACAATCTAAATGCTTGGCATTTTGGTCAGGTGTCAGCAAGTGGGGATACATCTAGCGCAAAGCTTTTTTCACTTCAAAAGTTAGTCAGAAAAAGATATACAGTGCTTCTGAAATGCTTAGACTATAAGCTATTTGGGAAACAGTATACCGTCCATTTCCTTCTACCATAGCTCTAACAGCACCGATATTTTCCTTTGTTGCTGCAACAACAGGACTTCCTGGGCGGTTACCTTCTTGCAGGCTATGCTGACCTCCCCCCCCCTCCCCCCCACCCCTCCGTAAATTTCTTAACCCAACGTAAAACACTGTTCTTAATGTTACGCTAGAACTATCATATATACGACACAATTCAGAAATCATCTCTTTTGGCGATAACTGCAAAAAAAAATCTTGCTTAATGTAAACAATTACTTCTACAAATAATATCTTGGTCAATTATAATTTGATAATATTGAGAATTCGCAGGTGTATTGTACAGGCATCCCCAAACAATTGCACGACTTTCTCATGTTCTTACGCAACATTGTTTCTACGGACGGTTATAAGTGACTGAATTTATTAAATGCCCCTCATATTATCACCCTCTGTATACTGCTATAATTCACATTTCAATTTAATCAATCTTTGATGGAAACAAGCTTTTTAATTACTTCTCAGCAGGTACCAGAATGATGATTGCATTTTACTTTCATGTTGATATACCTTGATTAAACATGTCTCAGGGGAATGCAACCACTAGCTATACGAAAGACACGACACTAGAATAATGACTTCATAGTCTAGTTAAAGTGAGACTGTATTTACAGTTTGCATTGATAAACTGCTGTTCTTTAGTCGAAAACAAGGTTATGGCTTCAGTAATGTCATGATTTATAACTTTATAACTGTTACTGAATTTTAAATGTGAATCAACTAAGAATGTAGAAAGGACATAGTTCTCTTATTTGGGTCCGATACAGAGGAACGAGATTTGAGCACGTTGATTAGTCGATCACTTCAGACAAAATTTAATGACGTCATATCCTGGTAAGCGTTGAAAAACTATGACATGTGGGACATGCATAGAATTACCTGGGTTTTTTTTAAATTGGGATTGATCTGATCTGATTGGGAAGATATAAGGGACTGGTATAGACAAGAAAAACTTGATCCCAATAAATGAAAGTACAGTAACGAACTTGTCAGACTTGGTTTTAGAGAGTCTGGTGGTAGGGAGTAATTGAATACAAACCCATAAAAAAAACAAAAGACGACACAATTCAGAATACATATCTTTTGGCGATAACTACAAAGAAACTCGGGCTTTAATGTAAACCATTATTTCAAATTTTTCTTCAGGTTTCATTATGACATTAAAATAAAACAACTATACAGTATGTATAATTCAGTAATTAATATCTTGGTCAATTATAATTGTGTTGGTGTATTGAACAAGCGTCCCCAAACAGTACTGATCATTCACAATATAACTTTTTTTATAATTTTAGAGTATAGATATATTTTTCCTGCTAACGTATTCTCTTAGTATATGTATACAAAAAAATAAAAGAAAATGTTCTTATACATTAAATAATATAGGTTGAAAGGTAAGTATTTTGTATATACTATAACTAAGTAGTTATGTTGTTATTGTTGTTTTGTACAAAGCTATTTGATTAGTCAGTTTAAACCAGCTTTAACGTTTATGAACAAAGCCGAAAAGTTCATCAATTAAACAATCGGTGTAAGCTTACCTCGAATATCCGTAGTTTGACGTCATATCAAATATCTAAATTTGTCTGGCAATATACAATACAAAGCAAAAGTTTATTGATTGCATAATTTCACGACAATTTTGTCGGCAGTTTATCTGCTATAGTTTCAGGTCGAACTGACAGAACTATAGCACCATTTAACATACGTCCGGATATATAGGTAAAGAACAACGTGGTCGGTCTGTTCTAATTTTTGACTTTTGTACTGTTCCAGATATACATTCTATTTAACAGTAATGTTTTCATATCATTATACATAATCGTTATTTAGTTCTTCTAATTTAATTAGCTCGATTGTGAAGAAAACTCAGAACTTAAATGAATCGAGTCCGCTTCCTGGAAACAAACAGTCCTGCGTGTTGTTTTAGAGGCATCGGTTCGATCTTGTAATCACATCCGCAACCTCTGACTTCAGAGGTCAAAATTCTAAATTATATATATATGTGTGTGTGTGTGTGTGTGTGTGTGTGTGTGTGTCTGTCTGTCTGTCTGTCTGTCTGTCTGTCTGTCTGTCTGTCTGTCTGTCTGTCTGTCTGTCTGTCTGTCTGTCTGTCTGTCTGTGTGTCTGTGTGTGTGTGTGTCTGTCTGTCTGTCTGTGTGTGTGTGTCTGTCTGTGTGTCTGTCTGTGTGTCTGTCTGTCTGTCTGTCTGTCTGTCTGTCTGTCTGTCTGTCTGTCTGTCTGTCTGTCTGTCTGTCTGTCTGTCTGTCTGTCTGTCTGTCTGTCTGTCGGTCGGTCGGTCGGTCGGTCGGTCTGTCTGTCTGTCTGTCTGTCTGTCTGTCTGTCGGTCGGTCGGTCGGTCTGTCTGTCTGTCTGTCTGTCTGTCTGTCTGTCTGTCTGTCTGTCTGTCTGTCTGTCTGTCTGTCTGTCTGTCTGTCTGTCTGTCTGTCTGTCTGTCTGTCTGTCTGTCTGTCTGTCTGTCTGTCTGTCTGTCTGTCTGTCTGTCTGTCTGTCTGTCTGTCTGTCTGTCTGTCTGTCTGTCTGTCTGTCTGTCTGTCTGTCTGTCTGTCTGTCTGTCTGTCTGTCTTGTGTGTATGTCTGTCTGTCTGTGTGTGTGTGTGTGTGTGTTTGTGTGTGTGTGTTAAAATGTTATATACTTTGATAAAAGTATGACCCAAAATTAAAAAATATATGCACATTACAATTGTAAGAGACAAAACATTCAAAATGTATAGCCACTACATTAGTATAAACACAATCAATAGAACAACAAGAAAATATTAATGCAAATATTTAAAGTCGATCGGAATATATTGCATACGATTATATGGCTGAAAATGATTTGGAGCAAATTGACTAATGTGAGTCTTCCTTGTAAAACTAACCCAACAAAAGAAACAAATGTGGTACAAATAATTCAAATTACCTTAATCGTGAAATGTACACCAATACATCATATTCAAGTAATCAGTAACCGAACTTAATTTGGAAAAAAGGAAATGACCATAACAAACCAAATGTTTAATAATCACCAATACATTGTCATTATCAGTCTATGAAACATATGTAAATAATATTTATAATATATTCTTAACTCACTTATAAATACTTTCTGCTCTTATAGTCACTCCAGTGACTACTTCCGAAATCCGTTAACGAATAAAATCGACCGATTGCCGAGTCGAGAAATAAGAGTACAATACAAATATACAGAACATTAAAAACATTGCATTCAAAGGGTCAACTCACACGTGAGTACTTTACATAGTGCAGCACTTAATCAAGGTCGTCAGCCAAACGAAGATGTCACTTCGGAACCGATATAAATAAAGATATATTTTACTGTTATTGCAAGTATAAGGCGCCATCGCTGAAATGGTGACTACTTCTGACATTGACAGCCAACTAAATCATTATACGTCCTTTCCTTAATGTTGTATCAGTAATGCATGTATAGTCCAGTTATTATTGGGAATATATGAGCTTAATATGAGCTTAAATGATTGTATAGCAAGCTGTTTCTGAAACGGTAATTTATGTTAAACATGTGGGAAAAAAACAGTATGCGCAATAATAACAATATGCATCTCGTTACATATTTCTGATGAATAACCTTTGAAATAATGAATGAAATCAATTCACAGGAAACAAGGGAGTAAAACGGAAAAGCAATTTTGCCAGCATTACAAAACGTAGTATTGACAATAGATATGCGTTCTGAAATTCCCAATGCACTAACAGTAATGTAGCGCAGAGCTATTTGATTTCAGTAATTTCCACCGAATGATGTATAATAAACATTGTTCATAAACACACGTTAAAAAGATTCTATGGTTTCCGATGTTAAGAAACAAACTTACTTTGGGTTTGATACGTTTTTATCATTTATTTACAATGTAAAAACAATTCTAACAAATAAAATAAAAAGTAAATATACTATTTAAAAACGTTTCTTCGTCTAATCAATAATGGCGACAATCAAATTCTGAATGATAGATTTTATCGATTATATTATTGGGAATTCACGAGAGCAAATTTTCTATATCTATTCTTTCCTCGTGATGTGTTAAATGTATGACTTAATTACTTATTTGTTAAATGTATGCTTAACATATGTACTGATGTGAATAAAATATTGTTTAAATTAATTTAAATTTTGAAGATTACGAAAGAAATCCATGAAGTTTATAAAAATTATTGATAAACGCAATTGCGTATAATTGTCATTTGTCGCTTACTGATAATTCAAAGTGAAAAAGTTATCAGCTACTGGAGGAGATGTAATATTCAAACAAACAAACAAATCTATGCATACAATTGGACGCAAAACAATCCTTTAATGCACCAAAACTGAATCAATATCATCGTTTGTCTCGAATGATTTATGATTTAAATAACTATAGGCCCACATCTCACGATAAGAATCTTGATAAATTGATTTCTATTACCGTTAAGCTGAACTGAACTAGATGGTTAACATTACCAATGTGTGCAAAATCTCTGCTTACCAATTACAAAACTATCCAATCAGACACTAGCACACGATTTTCATATCTCGGCGTATTAATTGTCTGTTTAAAACGAATATTACACCACATTTGTATAATATCTGATATGAAGGCTCTTTGGACGTGCATACGTAGCGGCTTATGAGAAAAGAAATGCTGGCTTGATATGAGGGAGTCGGTTCATGTTTGATAATGAAAGATAGTTTACATTTATTTCATTTTACATTGATTGCGAAACAGATTTTAACAACTTAGACAAATACTCGGATCATTTCTGGGTAGAACTAGTACTGAGCATATACGGATAACGTATCTTGCCCAAGGACGTCGTTCATAGCTGTGGCGGTGGATCGAACCCACGACCCCGTCTGTCTTGATCCATTGGAATATGCACCACCGATAACCCCTCACCGCCACTACCCTGCTTAGTATTTTCTTCAGTTTTCGAGTAACATTGAATGTACTCCGAGAGACAAAGGATAATATTACCACCAACACTGGGTGAGATCTGGTATCAGAATAGTTATCTCTGTACTTTATGTACTTTATGTAGTTACTTAACACAAGAAAATTAATTGTGTGACAGATAAATGTAACATCATAAACATGTAACATTTATAGCCGACTTCGAATATCGCATAAACCGGTACCAGGGAATTTTAGGCTCAAATGTAACAGCATATGATTGAGTCTGTTAAGCGCCTATTTCGTTTGCGTTGTTTTCTTCCAAAGGATCATTTCATCTGATATTATTGTTATAGAGTATACTCGTTTGTATGTGATAGCATAGTAGCTAAAGCACTTTTTAAGTAAGTATTTTAATTTCAAATGTTCTTTATCTGATAAATTGATCCTTGAAGTAAGTTTTTTAATTTCAAATGTTCTTTATCTGATATATTGATGTTTTAAGTAAGTATTTTAATTTCAAATGTTCTTTATCTGATATATTAATGTTTTTCGGCGAGCATTCACATGACAATTGTCATTTCAAATACCTCAATGATTGTTGATATACGACACTCTTCTCATTATCATTCGTCTCTCGCCGCTGATTCAATTGGAAAGTTTATCAGTTTCTTGCGGAGATGGGATGTGCTCGAGTACTGGTTAACTTTCCAGGATTCCAGAAAAGGAAGTTAGGTTAACCGATCGTTTGCTAGCCCTGGGTATGGTATAAATTGACCCTAAATATTCAACGAATCAATCAAACCTTGATTACCTACCACGTACTGTAATTGTCTCAATTACGGTTAATTAGTGAAGATGTGTCCTTTACCTTAAACTCAATATACCTCCCGCCATACATTGTGTATCACCATAGTAATACAATGTATTAAGTGCCTGCACTTAATTGGCCGTTCAGCGTATTAATATTAACTCCAGTATAGTAACTTAATGGATGTAACACATTAATCATTTCCATTTCATTTATCTTGTCAAGAGAGATTTAATGGACAGTATTTATTAGCAAAAGCAATGGATTACATGAATAGTAATTGTTGTATTGATTTCTTGTAAAGCAACTTGTTTTTAAATTGTTTTTTTTTTATCACATACCTATGCAACTTATAATTCCCAAACGTACAAATTAAAACATAAATTATTCCTAAACAATAGAAAAAAAACAACATTTTTATACTATTGATTGACAGATAGACAATTAAATAGATAGGAACATGAATAAATAGATAACAATTATTAATAATAAATATATATTAATGCTCTTTATTCCACTCTGGGCTGTGTTTAAAGATTGAAATACATAAGTTCACTGCTATGAGCGAAATATAATTAAATAACGATATTGTGTTCTTTATAAAAGCAGAAGTTCTATACAGGTGCTCTAGCTCCGATATTATACTTAAACTCGAATATTGAGCTCAGTTTAGTATAAAATTGATCGCAGTATTGAGTTCAAGTAAAATAACGGACCTAAGGGTTACATAACAGACATGAGCCTTTTTGTTTCAAAACTTCAACATACATTTCAAAAATGCAAAAATAACATAAATGGAGCAGGAACTTGCAATGGTATAATGAATATTCAATTATAAACTTCCACTTTTTCAATCCTGTTATGTCCTTGGTGAGAAGGGTAATAAGCAGCAAAATTAGTTTATTTCCATCCAAACAATTTGGCAAATAAAATAACTATATTATCAATGAATGTACAGGGTCTTGGTAACAAAAAAAGAAAGGAAACTGTACTTTTCTGAAAAGCAAGAATGGATCAATAAACTTTTACAAGATACACATTTTACTGATACAGATGAAAAGATCATACGTATTAAATGGATATTCGTCTGTTTCTTTGGTCACGACTCAAGTTAATCTTAAGGAGTGGCAATTCTTTTAAATACTTATTTGATTTTAAATTACATTCAAAGATCATTGATAATAATGGAAATACATTGATTTTAGACAGTACAATCATGGATAAGATATTTAACTTAATAAATGTATATTTGTCTTAATAAATACGATCCAGATTTGTATAAACATTTGAAGAATAAAAAAAAAGAATCCGATAATTTATCTTCAATTGCAGTTGATTCTAATCTTATATTAAACTCACAAACTGACTGTTATGATTATATTAACCTAAACAATCATAAAGCAGTGGGAATTATTCAGTGATCGTTGATTGTGATTAAGTAAATTGTTGAAAAGATCAAAATCTAGAAAAGAGAGAATATTTATGCTTTCGAAAAACATACTAAAAACAAACTAGTTTAGACCTCTTTCTGATCTCCCAGCAACACTTTCTGATAAAGCTAATGATAAAAAAAATGTAAACTCTTTTTTTCGAAATAATGGATCTGACAATTAAACACTCTTCGTTTATTAAAAAGCAAGAAAATAATAATGCATATTTACTATTTAAAAAAACTGAAACAACTTGAAAAGGAATGCTTCATTAAACATGAATTGATGGAAATTAAAAGACAAGAACTATATAAAATATATGTAAAAAAATAGAAGGGTATGAAATTAGACCCCAGGCAAAATATATTGAAGAAGGAGACAAACAAACACTTGTTTTATGTTTTATAAACTTGAAATATTTTTTGGGTTTAAGTAATGCAAAATCTCGTAACTAAACACAATGCCTTTAATGGTACAGAAGAAGGAATCTTGAAATAAATTTATATTCATTACATGATACTGAAAAAGCTTATTTGTTTGAAATTCACCCAAAATTTCCAACCATCAAAAAAACCATAAACTTCCTTAAATACGCGCACTTATACATTTGTAGTTTCAATAATTCGAGTCTCACTATCATAAATGTATTTCAAGTATTTTCGGTGGACATTGTCAATTTTTAAAGACTTTTATTTTTCGATAAAATCCCTGACGCCGAACTTCTCTTTACGTTACTCTGGTAAACAAAGGAGCATCGACATTTTATTGGTCGGTGTAATATTATACGAACGAAAATGACATGCACTACAGTTACACGCTTATTGCAATAACAAAATACAACAAACGAAGTCTTTAGCTATTTTCTTCAGTTTATTGTTTTATTTATTTCTTTGATTCAGTGGTTTTAACCGGGAGCTACAATCAGAACATACGTTGTTTTGAGAAACAATGAGGAAGGTTATGAAATTTTAATATTTAAGATGAAACGATACAATATCTTGAACACAACCCTGGTTTACCGAACGTGAATGTTTATCGCAGACAAAAATTCCCACATACCAACTTGTTCGGCAGGAAAAAATGAAATAAACACATGTAGCGAAGTTCGGAAGTTCGGAAGCAGACAATTGTGATACAATGTAAATACACAAACCTTGCACGTAAAATTCGCGTGAAACATTCAAAATTCGGATTCTTCATTAAATCATGACCCTCGGAAATGTTGACACATTTAACATTCGTGTATACAAATCCTAAACAATGATATAAACTTCTACATTGTGTAGGTATTACCTTGAATTGAATTAAAGACTTTGTATTTGTATAAATCTGGAGGAGAACGGCGGACGTTTAATTTTTTAACCTCATTATATTTCGTCATTTCACAATAAACCAACCATTGTTGCGGAATTCAGCTGATAATGGAAACACTTACCTTTACGATAAAATTGGATATTAGTCCTAGTGTATTCAAAAGTGATGGTTCCATACGCGTTTGCTTTGCAATGGAAAGTTTAAATTTTCTTTATCTTGAGGAGTCTGAGCAAATTAAATATAAATATATCATCACCAGGATTGGAATTATATGCATGTGTAAAGAATGTCGAATCATGCGCAAATCTGACATAAAAATCTTCGGACTATTTTATATTTGCGTAATTCGACATTCCCTACACATACATAAAATACAGAAAAAATGAATTTAATTCTATAATAATGACAATGACTTTGCGGTTTAATGCGTAAAATGCCTTTTATAATGAGAAAATAGCAAATAAACGGAATAACTTTATCTCAAACCAGTTAAAAAATATGTTTTTATAGGTATTAAAGAATTAGTTTGAGTTTTCCGCGGGTTGCGAAAAAGCATGAAGATTGCCGTGAAGCAATTCTTCGCGAAGAGTGCACTAGTATAATATTTTTCGTCAGACGATTATGCTTTAAATACTTAAAATATATCTTTTCTGACTAATCAATGAACAGAATATATATTTTTGTTCTTGATAAACTATGAAAGTTGGTTGACTAATTTGACAGTTTTATAAGCATTACATTTCGGCGGTATCCTTAAGAGAATTCGGCAAATGCTGTAGGGGTTGGGCGCTTGACAAAGATACTGTAAGTGAGAAATGTAAATGTTTAGAACTCTTACTGTTTTCCCACGAGCGTTTGAGATCGGAAATGTAATCGTCGTACAACATATCCGAATCATCGAGCTCCAGGCTGTGTTTGATATCTGTAAACGGCGCATCATGCATTTTACTTCTCTTCAGCGGGTTTAAGTTACACACCGTAATGCTGGGAAACTCAAGTTTTGGAACAGCCGTCTTTTCTATCTTCACTTCAACTGGATAACTGCAAAAATGTATAATTAAACTATATATTTGATTTATACTGTATTATCGATGATTTCAGATAGAAACTATTGGTTTATATGCTAAGGATAATAGAAAACATAATTTCAATAGAAGACGTAGTGTCCAGTTTTACTATTTAACTTCACTTTATAATCTATGTTCAGTTACAAACAAATTTTATAACAACATGCCAAGAATAACAGAAAATGTATGTTCAGCAGAACACGAAGTATTCATATACATAGCCACAATAACAGCATAATATATACAATATATAACATATTCATAACACAGAAAATATGGCGACATAGTTAACTGCATCGGAACGGTCAATAGAAAACCCACCATTGGGAGTTTAAACATCGCCCTTTACTCATTTATTAAATCGTTGAACGAGACTATATAAATACGTAATTGATTCGCATGACACGAAAAGTGGATACAGCCAAACCTGTTTTAAACAGCCACTCAAGGGAAATAGCAAATATGATCCTTAAGGTAGATGGTTGCTTAATACAGGTTGATTAAAATTTAAAATTAAAATTTCAAGAATTTCTTTTATTCTGTGGATCAGAATATGCCTCTTGCCTAAACATTAGGTTGATATAAAGCTATTCTTCCAACCTGAGGTTTCACTATGTATTATGGGAAGTGATGTCATGCCGCGGCTCCTACAAACCGTTGGGATTTTATCATATATTACATTTTATTTTGCATACCAAGAAATTAAATTGTCTAACCACTTATATTGATAAGCCTACCTCTGAGAATAACATTTCGCCAACAAGCGTGCATTTTATGAGCGCGTAAATTTTATCTCGATCTTAGAGAGAGAGAGATAAAAATATCTCCCATTTCTGCTCATTTAAGATACGGGTTATTCCCAATAGAGGATAACTTTCTATTGTATGTCTTGCTTTAACGCCTAGAAAACTATTTAAAAAAGTTTAAGAAATTGTATATGTAAATATTGTTCAAAGTTATTCAAATGAAGCAATTTTTAATTTTGTCAAGGCATTCACTCTTTTGGCATTTGTCTCTATTTTGTTTTTCTTACATACATGAACATGTACTTGTTTTTTTATCATTTATCTATGTTGTTTTGATGACTGGGTCTTGCAAATTCCATATCTTCTGTTGGTTAAATATCTATTTTTTAGATACTTTATGAATACAGAGACAGCGTATATACGTCTCACTACACCGTTGCAACCCTTTCTCCCAACAGTACTATGACAAAAAGTCCTATGTAGTTTGGTTTGAAATATTTTCAAAATGGTCCATAGGGATTGTGATTTCTTGCTGCACATGATTAGAGCAAAAAGCTGGCATAGCATATAGCATATACTGCAATAAGTCATCACTGGTGTTAAAAAGTGAATTAAATAGACACGTGTATTAGTGAGCGTTTGAGGACTTAAAACACATACTACCAGTACTGTTATTGTGCAATTTTATTTGGGGATATATTCCTGCTATGTGGAACATTTCTTTACCGTGGAAATCCTAGATTTTATAGAGAGCAAAGATCAAAATTCAACTGTTTAGTGAGACATTTACAAAAAATATAGGATTTGATTTCAGATAAGTTAAAATAAGTAAACTACCTGAAATACTTTTCGAACAACCAGATGCACTGTATAGTCATCCAGGACACCATGGCGAGGCAAACCACTAGCCAGGCAATGCGTTTGTAGACATGTTTAGCCTTATGGATGCGAGTGAGGGCCGTGAAACTTGTTTCTGTACAAAACTCGTCATATATCTGCCTGGCGCTGCCCCATCTCTCCACAGCCAACTTAGCGGCATTCATCTCTGAATTAGAATTTATATTTGTAAAAATACGAAATGCAAAAAAATGTTTTGTGTTAATAGTGAAGTATACATTTTAAACAACAAGCTTTAGATTTATGTTTATTAAAATTAATTACGACAACACATTGAGTTGTTTGCAAGTGAGAAGATAAGTTCTGTAGTAGAATTTAGTGATTTGTATAACCTTTACTTCTATGTTAAGAGAATTGTAGTAATAAGCAATTTACGTTTATTAAAATAGGCATCTGCATCCTTAGAAAGAAAATATGACAAGTTAAAAAATGTAATGTAAAACCACATGATATTACTCGATGTACATCCTCATAAAAATGAACAATATCAAAGTCATAATATCTTTTGTCAAATGTATTTCAGGTTTATTTGTGAGTATGCATTCTATTAATGTTTAACTCCTGCAAACGTTTTAAATGATGAACACTACAAAAGCAGACTCACCTTTACTCTTAGGAGAAACTGTCATTTGTTCAAGAATATCATGAATCGAGCCTGGTTTTGCTTTATCCTTAAGTGAGTCGTTCATGCTGACGTCCGTATCTCCTATTTTCGTCAAGGATAACCTCTTCGACGGGGCCAGCGGCTTCACGTTCACTTTCTTCACCTCCTTTTCCTTCTTTACACTGGTTCTCGGCATTTTCTCTAAAAATCATAATAAGACATTTCAGTAGAATATAAACGATTGTACTTACATGTATGACTAAATAATATGACAATTACAATGAAAATTACAAGGCAATGTAGGCCTCCGTCCCGGTGTACAAAATGTTCAACATATACAATTCATACATAAAGTATTATATAACACAAAACAATAAGAGTAACACGTCAATATAATTTAGGTAACAACAAACATGTTCACATTTATCAAGAAGTGTTCATTTTAAGCTTACAGATACAGCACAATAATGAAAATTTAAATATTATAAAATGATTTTGATATTTTTTAAAATACAACTTTCAAAACGTTTTGCTGAAATGATATTTTATAAAGTGATGCATTGGAAGAACGGACTGCAACCAAAAGATGAAAATAGCAGAATCGATATGGTCCTGGTAATGGAACATACAGAAAACCTTATTAATCCTAAGCAAATTTTATAACATTTATTAATGTTCTGTATTATACATCATAATACAATAATTTCATATATATTTTCAGAGGGAATAAATCAGGAGTTTAAAAAAATGTTAGAATAATTTTTTCCAATATATCAAGCCTAAATATACTCACTGACCCCGTATTGCCTAAGTGATATCTGTTTAAACATACCAAAATAATGTGTTGAAAAGGGATTATCTAACTTGGGCTACGCGCCTAGGTTAGATTAAAATAGATTTCCCACTAAACCTTTTACATATTGTGTGGCGTATTAAATGAGTCACGTGATTCATTTTGATTACATTTTGATCCGTTATACATTTATACACGTTATCAATATATTCATTTTAATAAATGTCAATGAACAGTAAATCGGAACAATATTAATATATTGAAGTTAATCTGAGTACGGATGGATGCAGTTCCTCCCGGCCTTGTTACTGCCTGAACTGGTGTTAAATCGACTGATTACTTTATTAAAACTATGATATAAGATATCCTTGGGAAGAATAGAACGCTGGAAAGAAGATAAGACAGCAGACTCGGTTGTTCATGAGGGGCAGTGAAACAACAAATCTCACACTCTCTAGCACCGGGTTTAAAAACAGAAATACTTTGTTTTAAAAAATACTGAAAGGACTCCAATATAATGATAGAAAAATAATTACTACTAAATAAGAAGAAACTTCCATATTACTGGCTTTTAAAGTTTTTTTAGCCTATATATAAATATAACAACAACAATCATAATTTAACCAAAAAGTTACCTTAGTGTTTTGTACGTTAATTCAAATCACGACAATTGGATAATAAGTTCACGTTGAACACGGTAATAAAACTCCACCTGCAACTTCTGAAAGCAAAAAGCGATATGTCATAGAAATTGTTATGATACTGAGTAGAGCTGTTAACACTGAGAACAAATTTACATATCAATTAAACAAATTATCTTTAATTGAGCGCTGATCTATTGATACACTGACGTCATGGGTAGAGAGTATAATTGCCCCAGCTGGTGATCAATTCCGATATTCCCAATACAATTCCACCTGGAACACGTGATATAGAAATTGCCCTTTTAAAACTCCAATAACATTGTACTTTATGGAGTTTAGAGTAGCATTAACGACAACTTCAGTCGTGCCTCGATGGAGTCATTTTTACGACAGTATTGAGGATAGGTCATACTAAGGTTGCATGCTAAAACACGTGGTGATGGTCCAAAGTCATTATTCGGGACACATGTTTAAGCATATACCTGCTTATGACCTCGTGATCAAGATTTGCATAGATGACCAAAATGATCATACACAGCAGGAACTACTTTTTATTTCTCGAATTTCATATTGTTCATGTATTTTGTATATTAAAAAGAAACCCTTGAATCAACCAAATGCTACACTAGTATTAATCAAATTAGGATGGTGTATGAATATCCATTAAAATCCAGCCAGCTAGCTGCATCAGAAGGTTATCTAGTAGTTAATTAATATTATTTTATTTTTAGAAGTCTTTGGAGTATTACAAAAAAATGTGATCGATTTTCATGAGAATTTTTCTACTGATACCTGTATTTATCAAAAGTTGAAAACACTTATGACTGAAAAATGAACCTTAAACATTAGCGATTTGTATTGTGATACTAGAACAGTTATTTCTAGATATATTTTTTATCTTGATGTTTTGTGCAAAATAAGATTGCCAAATTGGTTAATGACACATTTTGAGACTATTTAATGATATTAGCATTTTATACTTCATTTGAAGTAGTGCTACGTATAAATTGAGTTTCAAAAAATCTATACATACTATTATTAATGAATCGGAAATTTACGCTTTCCGTATTGTTTGTGAAAATTAAGAATTGTAGGACTGTTTAATGAATTTAGAGTTTTTAATTAATTTGAAGACGAATTATGTACAAATTGCGTTTCAATAAACTATACATTACTATAGCATTGAATCAGAACTAGATTGTATATACATGGACTTGATATACAACACTTGACACACCGAGTAACGCATACAGGCCGAGTGAAAATATTAAAACATACAACATTTATGAGTGGTCTACCGGAGGATCAGTCCTTGAACGTTTAACATATACGAATTTGCAAGTAACAAGCACAAAATAATTGAGCTCGAAGAGTTCATACTTCATGAATGGTCGACAAATATGTTCACCTTTTATAATAATATTTTAGTGCACTCGATTCATACAACCGCGTCCAATTTTGCAATCACCAAAATAGGTGTAAAGTATGTAGTGCAACATTTGACATGACGCAAGAGCAACTATCGCTCCGCCCATTGAACACGTAGTGTTAATTATCAACGTAAATACAACGTAATACGATGTAGTGTTTACTGAGGGAGCGTTCGCTTTTTTACGGAAAATGGCGACGTTGGAACCAATATGATCGCTGATCACTTTTTTGATTGACAGCCCGCGTCAGGTGAAATGCTACAGTTGAGTGGAGACAACATTGCATATACTGCAATAAGACATGACTGGTTGTAAGATGAGACATTATTGGATGCTACAGACATGTGTAATTTAACCCGTTTTAGAACTATAATTTTATAACACAAAAAGAAACGTACAAGTGCCACTGCACTGTCTTTTAAATTCAAGCAAGCTAGCCAACATGACAGTTACTGAACATGTTTATGAACAGAAACTTCATTCTATGTAGGACATAAAACCAAAGTCAACTGTGTAATGGGACCTGAAGCGTACAATTGCTTACAGCTACTAAAGGAGATACTTGTGTAACAATGTGTTCGAAGATACCAAAGACAAAGTACTAAAATAGCGGTATAATGACATTAAGACTGGACATACATGTATGGTTCTTTACAGGAACCGGAATGACCTGAATCTGGAAATATCATTTGAAAGTGTACATCATGACATTCGGTTTAAAGCCGTGAACAAGTTTTGTAAATGAATCGAAAAACTTCGATTTAAGCACATTCTATTATAAATGTTAAACCATAAACTTTTACAAAACTGTCAAAAGAGTAATCATCATTTTAGTGTGTCTTATTGATACATCATTAATTGCACGTAGACTTTATATGCTAATAATAAAAATTCTGTGGTGTGCTGGGTAGCGAAATTTGTTATGTTCTGACGACGTCTTGATGTATGAATGTTAATGCGTTACTATCAACTCGGTGTAAAGAAATATAAGGAACAAGGACATCTGTGGAGAGGAAGAGATTAATGGTTTAAATATAGGGTTAAGTTAATTGTAATTTTTCGACCATATCTGAGGTTTTTAATGGTCGCAATTATTAACGGCGATACAGAAGGTCGCATATCACTAAATTACAGTATACTAAACCATAATCTAATACACGTATACATTTTATCATCAAAATTCGCTCACTGAACCAAGTTACTCGAGCTACTAATAGTCCAGTAAGGATACCTTACCTCCCAGACAAAACTGTAACATAATTCCGTTTGGCAGATTTATTTAGGGAATAATATGTTAAAGAAAAGAAAGTTTATCAATGTCGGAGATGTATAAATTTGAGGAAAAAATGGGTGAAAATATTCGTATTTTATCAAATATATTAGTTTATTAATCTTCAATACTTGTTAAGAGAATATTATCTTTAAAGTTTATACGGTTGAAAAAAGTGTTAATGGTACTCATTTTAAAGAAAAAAGATAAATGAACTACATCTACAAAATATTGACATAAGGCCATTAACAGTTATCATAATAAATATCCCCGCCCACCAATACTATACAGTGATTTTTCCAATTTTAATTCTGACTAAGAAATATATTTTTATTTACTAAATATTGACAATTATATAAAGATAAACTTAAAAAAGTAAAATTAACAAAATTAATATGTCAATCATCATCATCTTCAGTAGTAACAGCAGTAGCAACTACAACAATTGCAACAATTAAAGATCTTAAGTTCTTTCCGCATACAATATGTAAAAACCATTATTTGGTGACTCAATCATTTTATTTGCAC
Source organism: Panopea generosa (assembly GCA_029582155.1). Lineage (NCBI taxonomy): Eukaryota > Metazoa > Mollusca > Bivalvia > Adapedonta > Hiatellidae > Panopea > Panopea generosa. Next base: position 65,692,914 of record CM055904.1, read on the forward strand.
AATTAATAATCTTTGTAATCTGTCGCCTTTGTACCAGTGGCCAAGTTTTTGTAAATGATAGAAATGTGGAACAAGCACCCGACATATACGCTGAAATTTATCTAAATTTGTATCAGAGAGTACAATATACAGTTTATATAGCAGAAATAGACGATTCCATATACTGTATCATTGTATTTAAATGAGTGAGCAAACGATAAATAATAAAAAGTCCCGTGTTTCTTATCGTTATCATTATTAACTTATTCAACTGAGGAGGAATGGTGCATGGTATATGTATATTGGTAAAATATATGGTGGCTAATTTATGCCTTCTCATTTTGTCATTCTGGTGTGGCAAATAAACATGACGAAACAACAAATAATACATTGAACGTTCTGAAATCCTTAAAAGACATTAATAAGATCCAGTTAAACATTGTACTTCTGATATCCTGTCACTTTACGGCGAACATGTTAATATCACAGTCGTTTAATCTGAATACAGCACTGCATGGTATAATGGTGGCTGACAAAAGTATGACAAATGTATAATTGATGTTTTTGTGTAGTGAAAGTACAATACTTGACCAATTTAGAATAATTAAATGTACCGAACACTCTTTTCTATTGAAAATGACAACTATAAATGTATGCATAAAATCCAGAACTACTTAATGTATTTACAATAATGTACAGGACATATCAAACTGCAACGTGACACTGTTGTTCTCTAGTTCGTTATACTTTCATAGGTTCTTAACATATGAATATCAATAATTGTAAAATGGAATTAGCAACGACAATGGTTGTGAAGATCATACTTGCAAGCAAAAAGACTTTCAAAGTTTACATAAACATATCACTGAAACTGAAGAAAAATAAATTGATCAGAAGATCTGGATATATCACTAACCTGCAGATTACCAGTGATATGAATAATGATTCTGTTATGAAAGAGCAAAATATGACTGAAACCGTTCCTGTCTGCCCTAACACATACTATTCATGAAATGCAGGATTTGACTGTCATCTCAAATATACCAATTGTAAATCCAGTGAATCAACCAGAATCAGAGATCTCAGTGATTTGAAGTTATTTTTGCATTTCTAACAGTTACAAACTTAATTCGTGATGACCCATCTCTTTGTAACATGGTCATGGTTGTTGCTGTACACCGGTACATTCACTCAACGTCAATCTTCAATGCCAACAGAGGCATAAAAGGCTGTTTTTTATTAAGCTATCCAGGTGTATACTGCAAACCACAAACAATTCTACCAAAATCTGTTGCACCAAAATCAGCAAAGCATCAACGCCAAAGAGTGTACTTAGACGTTTAGAAATAAAATAAAACATTTATATCAAACTAGAAGAATGGGACTAGTGTGTTGGTGGTAGTGGGGGTAATTCCACATGTTCCAAATGAAAATCTTAAGTACATTACGGCTCGAAATATCACAGATATGTGATTTTATTGATAGAAAATGTTTTGCTCTGAAATATATGTTTTCGAAAATAGGTCTGTATGGTTTGAAACTGATATTAATATTCATGTACAACTAATGTTATTGATGACTTCTTGAAATAATAATAATTATAACAGTTTGATGATAATTAAACTATTTTAGGTACCATGAAAATGTGAAAAAATAATAGATTGTACACTAGTGTCAGTGATATCTATACTCAGTAAATAAATAGTTTTCCTATAGGTAAAGCGTTTCCTTTGTTTTAGTTATTTTATGTTTTGAAGAAATATTTCTGAAATTAAAAATCAGTAAAGAAGCATTATGTTGCAGTTGTGCCCGCTTTAACATAAAATAATTACAGATTTACTCAAAAAAATATGTGGTTGGGGTAATTTCAAATGCCCTATCGGCACATTTATAATACATTAACGCTAAAAAAACTAAATGTTCGATTGCGGTTAAACATTTGTTATGTTTTCCTGCAATACATGTAAATAAAAAGAACATTTTAGAAAGATTTTGTTGCTATTTATCTAATTTGACCTTAACTAGTTTTAGTTTGACTCAATAATAAAGGTGGATACATTTTCAATATAATGAGGCTGCAAATAATCTAAAATGTGTTATTTCTGTGATAAGAAACTTATGCATATAGACAATTACAGTATAAGGTGTAAAACAGTGAACTATATACAACTACTGTCAGTGACGACTTTTTCAAAGCTTTACATTTTTCAGTTATGTGGTATGCTTGAACTTATAAAAAAAAGCTACGTTTTCCTGTAATATATGTAAATAAAAAGAACATTTTAGAAACATTCTGTTGCAATTTTATCTAATTTCACCTAAACTAGTTATATATTAACCTGTTAAATATTAGGTGGGGAAATTTGGCATGCTCAAACGGCACATTTTCAATACAAGGTGACTTCAGATAATCTAAAATGTGTTATTTCTGTGCATATCTAACATCATAGAAAATAACAGTATTATGTGTAAAACAGTAAACTATGCACAATTAGTGTCAGTGATGACCTTTTCAAAGTTTAACAATGTTCAGTTATATAAGTGGTATGTTTCAACTAATAAAAATAAGTTTTCCTACTGTTCAAATAATTTAAAATCTGTCATTTCTGTTTCTAACTATACACAACTAGTGTCAGTGATGACCTTTTCAGAGCTTAACATTTTGCAGTTAAGAGGTAGGTTTATATAACTTATGAAAAATAAGCTTTTTTATTGTTCGATTGCGCTAATCGTTGATATGTTTTCCTGTAATATATGTAAAAAAGAAGAGTTAAGAAACATTCTGTTCAATTTCATCTAATTTGAACTAAAATAGTTATAGATTGACTTGTTAAAATAGGTGGAAGGGGTAATTTCACAGATTCAAAAGTCACATTTTCAATACATTAAGGTTCCAAATCATTTAAAATATATTATTTTTCTGATAAATAAACTTATAGTTGTAAATCTGTATCACAGAAAAATAATATTATTATGTGTGAAAATTTCACTTAGACACAACTAGTATAAGCTTTGCCATCGTCCGATTGTGGTAAACTTTTGATATGTTTTGTGGCAATATATATTAATAAAAAAAAAACGGTTTAGAAACATTATGTTGCAATTTTGTTTACATTAAATAACCGCACCCGTGTGGTTCCGGCTAAGAACAGAATCACTGTTAATCTCTGCAGAGAGGTAGGAATCCTCCGAATGGGTGTCATGTTCATTTTATCATTTTTTGTCATATTCACTATTGTGGTTAGATTATCAACCTCTGTCTGGTTCCGGGGAGCCATGAGTGATGGCAAAAATAGAATCACTGTGGCTTATGCATGTCGTAAGAGGCGACAAATTGAGTAATATGATAGAATTTGCTGAAACTCTGCAGTTCTGCAGGTATCAAGGTTCTAGGTTCATTCTGCATATTCACTTGTTGATGTATTTTTTTAATCTGTATGTTAATTTGTTTTTTTTGTACATGTAGAATGATCCTGGAATCTTCCTTCCTGTTGGCGTCGAATAATCTATAATGTGTTGGTACGCCGTAAAACCCAATTCATTCGTTCATTCATTCATTCATTCATTCATTCATTCATTCATTCATTCATTCATTCATTCATTAAATAACCGTATATTGACTGAACTATGGTGTTCAAATTGAACTTACAGTTTAGACGAATGGCGCATATCAGCAAATGATGCCATGTAAAAGTAGTTCCTGATAAAAATCAAATAATAGCCAAACTATTCAACAAATTTAATACATCTTTTATATGTTTAATAATTTATCAATAAATAGTAATATTTTTAAAGTATCGTTACACTGTTTTTTGGTGACGTTGTGAACAAATGACGTAGTAATACATAGAATACGAAAACGTGGTGATGTGACCGGCGGTATGTGCAGTTTTTGATACCTGCAAACTAAGATGACCAGCCATTGAAATTACAGGAAATGTCCTTAGGGTGTTAGCAGAAGTTGCAAGAGAAGTAAACAGTACTATTATTTTTGTGACACTTTCACATTTACCGTTTGGTCTTTTTTATATTAACATTGAACAAATGTTTGTGTTAGTAGATTAGCATTGAGAAATGTTGGTTATTTCTAGATCATAAAAAATGTCCAAAAAATAACGAAATGCGAAACAGAAGGTATATTTGTACATCCTACACCAAGAGAGCTTGGTCCGTTCTACAGACTATGGAATCACGGAGCAGCTCATCCAGCATTATTAGACAATATACTGAACTAAACAGCTAATCCTTCATTTGTATACGACATAAACAGACACTTAACAATTTTAGATAGTCAAAATAGTCTTTCTAATTCAAGTCCGAATTTCGAGAAAATGCTTTAATAGTTTTAGAGAAAATACCTAAAATTTCAGGTTCATAAATATGTGGCGTGTAAGCTACTCCGTTCAGTTTATTTTAATCCCCATGAACAGAATCAGTTATTCAACATCTATCTATTTATTTAACAGATTTATGTGATCAGTATTGACATTTAAATTTAAGTAACAGCATTTAAGGGTATTTTCTATTAAAAAAGTCTATGCCTTATCATTGTCTATGCTTTAATAATAAGCAAAAAGTGTCTTATACCTCATATCTATCGGAGCTTGTGACGTCATATGACGGAACACATTAGTTGGATCTTGACTGGTATAAATATCGGGACAACTGTAATTGTGAATGAGTATTTTCCAATGGATTTTCCACAATTGACTTCTGTCACCATTTTCTATAAATACACTGACGTTTTTCCCTCAGTCAATCAAGAGAGGAAGCAGAATATAGTTTTAATCTCCTTACTCAACACGATTTATAACTGACCAATAATTAGCACGTTAGTTACAAAATCGTAAAGCATGTATTCAAGAAGAATAACTCTGAGTAACCATTTGATTGCCTGGTGTGATAGTTGTTTCCCTTATTAAACGTATTCATTTTGACTCTTTTATGTCATAAACAAACATCTGCTCTGTTATAACGGTTATTAAATGTAACGAAGATATTATATACAAGGTTATACTATTCATGTGATACATCAATATCATTGATGATGAAGCAATTACCTTATATTCAATTTCCTTGTGTTGATATCAAATGATTTTGGTCTTCGGCTGTTTAAACTGACATACAAGACACAATCACCGGTAGCAAAATCATTTATAATTATTCGTCCGATATTTATTTGATTTCCATCATTCAATAAAGATGATGACGCGTATTTAACAATGTTTTTATTGATGGCTACAGTTATTTGCACCGTCCCATTTTATGGTGAGGGTGAGAGGGAGGATTAGGACAAGACTAGGGTTGATGGACCCGCACGGATGCTTTCTTTTATTATTTTACAGCTGATTGTTTAAGGGTGATAACTCTTGTTGTCTTGTTATGGATCATGAAGTTTATTTGTTCCTATGAATTTACATTGCATACATTTTTGCGTTAAACAGTTTCGCTATATTTATTTAGTTTTATTATGCACTCACAGAAATGAATAGTTTACAGTAGTCTAAACAACGTATAGTTTAAACGTTGTTGTTTTCCTCTCTTAAATGTTAAATCATGCCACAGCTTTCGTCTGGAATAGAATGCCATCAGAAGTCAGCTCGATCTAAATATCAATGGTTAGACTGGGTGGCGGTTGTTTGTGAAAGGTCAGTTGCTTTAACTTTTTTTCAATTAGTGGAGGACGACCTCAGAATGAATCTGAGTAGCAACAGCGTCTTTTACGCAAGTAACTGGCAAACTCTCTCGCAAAGAGTGTTTTGACCGAGCGTGACTCGTACCTACGACCTTAGCGTTGAGACGACATCACCTTGAATCACTCAACCACGGAGGACACATGTATATGGGTACATACACACAACAGTTAACGTTTAGTCAATCTTCCCAATAGTAACTTCTATATGATGCCATATCTTCAACGATCACTCAACCACGGAGGACACATGTATATGGGTACATATACACAACAGTTAACGTTTAGGCAATCTTCCCAATAGTAACTTCTATATGATGCCATATCTTCAACGATCACGCAACCACGGAGGACACATGTATATGGGTACATATACACAACAGTTAACGTTTAGGCAATCTTCCCAATAGTAACTTCTATATGGTGCCATATCTTCAACGATCACGCAACCACGGAGGACACATGTATATGGTTACATACACACAACAGTTAACGTTTAGTCAATCTTCCCAATAGTAACTTCTATATGATGCCATATCTTCAACGATCACTCAACCACGGAGGACACATGTATATGGGTACATATACACAACAGTTAACGTTTAGGCAATCTTCCCAATAGTAACTTCTATATGGTGCCATATCTTCAACGATCACGCAACCACGGAGGACACATGTATATGGTTACATACACACAACAGTTAACGTTTAGGCAATCTTCCCAATAGTAACTTCTATATGATGCCATATCTTCAACGATCGCGAAACAAACTGAAAATGTTCTCATTCGAACAATTGCAGGTATTTAAAAAGAACCATAACCAACAGAAACTAAAGATAAGAAATATCTTTATTATTTATTTAAGATATATATATAGATTATCACATAATATAAATTCATCATTCTGACATAATATCAATCTCTTTTACAGTTTTCTACGACAAACAAATACGTACTGTGAAAGCATTAATTTTCGTCGGTATTAATTTAGTTGTTTTTGAACCAAGGACATATTCGTGTTGAAAATAAATTTTAGAGAAAAAATTGTTTTAGTGCCATGTTTGAATTGACGTTTTTCTATTGCATAACACGTTTGTATTACTGACCTGTACCACTATTAAGCCACTGCCTGTACCCACACACGCGGTAATAAATGCTCTTTGCAACATGGGTAGTCATGGATAGAGATGTCAATTAGTCGGTTGTAGTTGTTTTGAGCCAACTGTTATAAAAACAACAATTGGAGAGAACAGGTCAGAAGTTGATGGTGTAAGTAGGTCGAAACCAACGTAAATTCATTCGTTAGGAATATTTAGTCCTCGTCGACAAAAAGAAATAACAACACAATGGCCAAGTAGGCTACTTTTTGATGAAATGCTAGAAATCTGTATGCACGCATATTTTCTCCGTTATCTAAAAAATTAAATAAATTTGAAAATAATGCTGAAATGTCGTATCGCTGAGGTAAAATGTGTCGTCTACTATTGTAATAAACATTTTCTAGGAAGCCGTCTATTTTAGCGATTTCCATAGAGATGAAAATAAAAAAGCACGAGTAAACTTACGACCTCTAATATTAACACGCATATTTATGTAACGAAACGGATGGACTATTTATACAGTTACAGTATTTTAACTTAATTTTATAATTTAAATATAGCTACTTTATCTTAATTAAAAGATTTATAATTTGAATAAAGCTTTCAATATATTTAATAACAAAATGCGCGCACAGCATTCAAACTATCGGATACAATTTTGATAGAGCTGCTCAATGTAGATCTACATTTTAGGTACAGGTAAATGTTATGTAATGTAGGTCTACGTAGTAGGTACAGGTAAATGCTATGTAATGTAGGTCTACGTTTAAGGTACAGGTAAATGTTATGTAATGTAGGTCTACGTTTTAGGTACATGTACATGCTTTGTAATGTAGGTCTACGTTTTAGGTACTGGTAAATGCTATGTAATGTAAGTCTACGTTTTAGGTACAGTCAAATGCTTTGTAATGTAAGTCTACGTTTTAGGTACAGGTAAATGCTATGTAATGTAGATCTACGTTTGAGGTACAGGTAAATGCTTTGTAATGTAAGTCTACGTTTTAGGTACAGGTAAATGCTATGTAATGTAGGTCTACGTTTTAGGTACATGTAAATGCTTTGTAATGTAGGTCTACGTTGTAGGTACAGGTAAATGCTATGTAATATTGGTCTACGTTTTAGGTACATGTAAATGCTATGTAATGTAGGTCTACGTTTTAGGTACAGGTAAATGCTATGTAATGTAGGTATACGCTTTAGGTACAGGTAAATGCTATGTAATGTAGGTCTACGCTTTAGGTACAGGTAAATGCTATGTAATATAGGTCTACCTTTTAGGTGCAGGTAAATGCTATGTAATTGGTCTTCTTTTGAGGTATAAGTAAATGCTATGTAATGTAGGTCTACGTTTTAGGTACAGGTAAATGCTATGTAATGTTGTTCTACGTTTAAGGTACAGGTAAATGCAAAGTAATAAATGTCTACGTTTTAGGTGTAGGTAAATGCTATGTAATGTAGGTCTATGTTTTAGGTACAGGTAAATGCTATGCAATGTAGGTCAATGTTTTAGGTACAGGTAAATGCTATTTAATGTAGGTCTACGTTTCGGGAACATGTAAATGCTTTGTTATGTAGGTCTACGTTTTAGGTATAGGTAAATGCTATGTAATGGGTCTGCGTTTGAACAATATATAATTGCCATGTTATGTAGTTATACGTTTTAGGTACAGGTAAATGCTATGCAATGTTGGTCTACGTTTTAGGTATAGGTAAATGCTATGTAATGTAGGTCTACGTTTTAGTTACAGGTAAATGCTCTGTAATGTAGGTCTACGTTTTAGGTACTGGTAAATGCTATGTAATGTAGGTACAAGTTTTAGGTGTTGTTAAATGCTTTGTAATGTAGGTCTACGTTTTAGGTATAAGTAAATGCTATGTAATGTAGGTCTTCGTTTTAGGTACAGGTAAATGCTATATAATGTTGTTCTACGTTTCAGATACAGGTAAATGATATGCTATGAATGTCTACGTTTTAGGTATAGGTAAATGCTATGTAATGTAGGTCTACGTTTTAGTTACAGGTAAATGCTATGTAATGTAGGTCTACGTTTTAGGTACATGTAAATGCTATGTAATGAATGTCTTCCTTTAAGGTATAAGTAAATGCTATGTATTGTATGTCTACGTTTTAGGTACATGTTAATGCTATGTTATGAATGTCTTCATTTTAAGTATTAGTAAATGCTTTGTAATATAGGTCTACGTTATAGGTACAGGTAAATGCTATGTAATGTATGTCTACGTTTTAGGTACAGGTAAATGCTATGTAATGTAGGTCTAGGTTTTAGGTACAGGTAAATGCTATGTAATGTACGTCTATGTTTAAGGTACACGTAAATGCTATGTAATGTAGGTCTACGTTTTAGGTTAGGTCTACGTTTCAGGTATAGATAAATGTTAGTAATGTAGTTCTACGTTTTCGGTACAGGTAAATGCTATGTAATGTAGGTCTACGTTATAGGTACAGGTAAATGCTATGTAATGTAGGTCTACTTTTAGGTAAAGGTAAATGTTTTGTAATTTAGGTCTACGTTTAAGGTACATCTACGTTTACTGTACAGGTAAATGCTATGTAATGTAGGTCAACGTTTTAGGTACAGGTAAATGCTATGTAATGTACAGGTAATTGCTATGTAATGTAGGTCTACGTTTCAGGTACAGGTAAATGTTATGTAATGTAGGTCTATGTTTTAGGTACAGGTAAATGCTTTGTAATGTATGTCTACGTTTTAGATACAGGTAATGGCTATTTAATGTAGGTCTACGTTTTAGGTACAGGTAAATGCTATGTATTGTAGGTGTACGTTTTAGGAACAGGTAAATGCTATGTAATGTAGGTCTACGTTTTAGGTATAAGTAAGTGCTATGTAATACTGATGTAATAATATTTTGTCCAAAACCATTTTGTTGGGATTTAATTTTGTTTTAAAAGGCCTGCCACGAAATCAACGAAAATTAATGTTTTTATCAAATGATTACGATTTGCGAACACGGAAATGAACAACAAACGTTGATTTATTCCCTGATTTTTACCAGGTCATGTGAGAAAACTGAACTCTCTGATATAATATTTAAATCAAATTGAGAAAAACAAACCGTATACAATTAAAAAATCAACAATAACTCAAAATTATGAAACAAGAGGGTTAAAAAAGATTGATTTAATCAATGTGTTCATTCTCTTCATTCATGGTGGCACATTATTATTCGAATGCAATTTAAAATTAGAAGACATATAAAAACTGTTCCGAAAAGAATATGCCAAAACTATACTTTAATGATTGTAAAATGGTCGGAAAGTCAGTTATTTGGAATAACTCCGATATACATGTAAATTTAAATAACATAACTTTTGTTATAAAATAAATCGATAAATAAATTGAAACAAAGTATCCATTGACTGCACGCTTTTAATCCTACTAATTTTATTATTGCACAATTCAGGGCAGATTTATTATCCATTGAAAAAATAGTAAGGAAGGTACCAACGAGTCCCATTGATGCAAACGGAACAGAAAATAATAAAGTACTAGTAACCGACCCAACAATTATTTCTTTAACAATTCACAAATATTTTATTTTGTGAAATTGTACATATTATATATTTTTTTATGTTTTATGGTATTATTTCAACAATTATTATTGAAATATTATATGACATGTTATCTAGATTTGTTGAGATGTAAATAGTATTTTTTTATTTCGTACATCATAAAATTGAAGCATTACAGTTCATTACATGGAAGTACATGAAATGTTAATTAGTTATTTGTGCCTTAAGGACAATCAAACTAAAATCAAATAATTTCTATAACAACTAATATAAACAGTTTTCTGTAATTATATCCTGAATGAGGTGTGTATATATAGACTGAACTTAAATATTTGGCAGTTTAGAGTTCAGAGATACACGCTTATGGATATTTAATTGCAGGTAAGCAAAATGTTTTATTTCAAAATATTCTGTTTAAATTATTATAACTTTAAATTTCTGGTTAATATTAAGTTAAAACTTGTCTCGATTTAATGATTTTAATTGAAGAAATTATGTTAATAATATATATTGTTCATCGAACAATTATGATTATTATGTTAATAATAAATTAAGAATTACTTTAAGTAACTAGACTATATTTAATTTAAGTCACTATACCTTATACCTTTCACCATCTCTCACATAAGCGTGTAATTCTCAATTTAATCAATATTATGTAGTAATGTTATTGATAGTTGATTTCTGTTTTGTAACATATGTTAATTTGTATTTGATTTCGGTTTAAAAACACATATTTGATTTCTGTTAAACAACATATATGTATAAAATATGATATTTCATTTTGTATGTATTTGGTTTCTGTATGTTGATGTTCATAATATATAGAGTTCAGAGTTCAAAAATACACGCTTTTGGATATTTAATTGCAGTTATCATTTGCTCCCTAACAACAACGACGACAACAACAAATCGCCAACAAATCCCAATAATTACATAAGTTCAGAACGGGAAAAACGACCATACTGAAAAACAGGACTCTTGATTAAAAACTCTTCTAGGGCATGTTTTGTTGGCATGTTATTTTTGTTATTTATAAAATAAAAAAACGAAAGATCGGCCTCGTTTGTGCTGGTCCAAAAAAAAACTACAAAAAAAAACAACGACAAAAAACATACAAAACAAACCTATAAAAAAGAGTTTATATGATGCACAAAGGCAGCAACACAATTAACTTCGTTAAAAATAGCTTTAACGTCGTTTGACCAATTTCATTGTTACATCATCTTGTGTACTCCCATAGAAATATACTCTTTGTTAATCTGGTATTAGTTATTTTTTTGTTTCACAGACTAAACTATTTAATTGTCGTCATATTTTTGGTGGTACCCATCCCCTATCATCTTGGATTACCGGGTGTGATGTACATTTATGAACTCGTTAGAAAAAGCGTATAACTCAATTGTGCAATACACCTTGTTTTGAATAAACAAACCTATTTGATTTTTGTAACATGACTATAAATACAGTCAATCATTTTTTGGGAAAATTCAATATTGCACAACATTTTAGTCTAACTTAAAAATGTTATTGATTAATATGAAAACTCCCAAAATACTTAACAAATATTACCTTTGGTATTCTAGTAAAAATAAAAATGCCTTGAACTTGAAAACAAAATAGCTTTGAAAAACGATCAATTTCACTGTTTTATAAATAAATGGAGATGTTTCATCCTTAATAACTAAATCGTTATGGACACACAAAAATAACTTAGCCCTTGAAATAGAAGCATCAGTCTGCTATCACTTATTAATTCTGGTTTTCTTCCTCTTTTATCATCTTATTTTACTGAAATTGTGTCTTTTATATATTAAAAAGAATAACTATTAACCTTTGCTACAGTATTGGTCAATATAAATTTTCTAATGCATACATGTAGCACATTATAGTGCACAGGTGAAAAATCCATAATTATAGTATAACATACGTCAAATTAAAAAGAAGATCAAAAACAATTACATACATGTCAACTACATATAGTATACAATAAACACAAATTGCGTGTGTTGTAAAAATGGAGAAATGGAATAATAAAATTGCATGAGCATGTTTTATACAAAAATAGACAAAAAAGCATATTGGCTCATTAAACTTCAAAAATGGTTATTTTTAGTTATATTTTAAATAGTTTTACTCTCCCAGACAGATTACACATGTTTATAATGTATGTAAGCTATTTGTTTATAAATTAATGGTCGTCTCTTTTTCGATAAAAATCTTTGGTGGAAAACGTGGAGTTTACGAAACGTGTTCGGAATCGCGTCGGAAAGTTATATATGCAATGTGTAATTTATTTCAACACGATATGGGGGTTGTAGGGTATGTATAAAGAAATAGTATCTGTGCTAAATAAACAGCCATAGTATAAGCAAGAAAGTGATTCGTTATATAACAGCGCGCACGACAAAACCAAATACATGTGTATTTTAAATGATGGATCATGAGCAAAACATGAACATACATAATGTGAAATAATTTTGGGACAACCCTTGTATAATTTGTATGCTAAGTCATATCTTAAATGCTCCAGATATAACCAAAATAAACCACCAATTTAAAAATTTTAAGTAGAAAGTTACGGGATCAGACTAGCATAATATTGAACTGTCGGTGTTCATTGTTTCTCATTGCGTATGAAAGCTTGTCAAAACAACACAGTTTTAGGCCTCAATATTTAGTTTTAAAAAGAAAACTTAATATCAATGCATGGTGTTGCTTAAGTCATAAGACTTTTTAAATACGTTTGAGTGTGACTTTGGGTGATTCCATGTTGATGGGGACCACTCTCAAAATTCTAACAGTTGGATGATCAAGCAGACCAACGAAGATATCCAACTAGACCAAGGAAATGCCGAACATATTTATATACCAAGAATAATATAAACTACATACTTCGTTGAGAGGAAACTTGTGAAAAAGAAAAAAAAAAAAAAGAAAAAGAAAAGAAAATTACATTCATAATTAATACTACTAACTTTGAGCACATTGAGAAATCATTTAGTAAAGCTATGAGTGAAATGTATCGATTATATTTGTTAATATAAAAATATTTGTGTTTTGCGGAAGTGAAATGGGACTTTAAATACATGCGAGGGTTGTTCGATATGTTCGTAGATTATTGCTATTATTTGTGTATGCTATTATATAATTGGGTATTGTGTTGTTTTATTTGTACAATAGTATATGTTAGATATAAAAATGAAATAAAAACGGTAATTTCAAACTATATATATGCATCAAGCGTTCCCATGGCATTACTAATGTATTGTTACCCGGAGCACATCGAATTTATGTTCAAAAATCTAAACAAAAGACACCGTTTGAATAAAATTATATAAGCTTGATATTGTGTATATTTTGCGCGATTCCGTTTTACGCATTACCAACGTTATGACGTCATTTCTATTAAATATTTATTCATCATTTCACAAGTCATGGCATGCAGGTACATTTAACAATTGGGTTACAATATATAAACAGTTTAATGTAATTAAATTGTAGGACTTAGAAATATTTACATGCTTTCTGAATATAATCAAGTATGTTTACATATAACTTAACATTTAAACATATGCATTCAATATTGCATTAATGTTGAAATGCATACATATGAGTTTTCTTACGAATTTGCATATGAATATCAAATTTATTCAAATACACATTTAATGACAACCACAATCAACAGTATGATCTAGCTTTATATGGACAATTTGAATAAATTACATAATTTGTTGAGGGGAATTTCGATAAAAATTAAATTACATTCATAAGTAAAAGTACTTATTTAGCGTAGGGGCAGTATATTGTAATTTAGTATTATTTAGGTGTTGCTTTACGGTGTTTTCTTCTCTATTTCTTCTAATTTAAAGTTCTACATTGTGAAGATTCTGTATATAATAAATGTAAATATAGTCATCACCCATGGATGCAATATCATTTTCAGACTTAATTTTAAAATCCTGACAAGCAATCTGTTTCTGTGAGACATGTAAACTATTCAAGGATTTGATAGGTTCTAGTCCAATATAAGTCATTTTGATTAAATTTAGAACAAACCGCAATAATCTACTTTCAGCTGATACTTGGATCCTAATTTTCAAAACAGAAGCAGTTCTAAATATCAAAAATAGCTTGTATAATCAACATGAGTTTATATTAATGAAATGTCAGTAAATATTTATTATGTTCAGAAAGAAACTATTGCTCGAATCGTGAATTGTATAATTTGTTTCGCAATCGAAGTAAAATAAATAAATTTCAACTAAAGAAAACTCACATGATTCCAATATAGAAACTTCAACGTTGTGGTTATAGCGTTCGTTATATCAGATTTAGTCATGAACTCACTGACCAGCTCTGTTCATTACTTGCAACAAACTATATTTGCCAGAGGTAGTTGGTTCTATAACAATACCATAGAATGCAATATTCAAATTGGAATGTAAAAAAACCCCTAAACTTTGAACTTAACAAAATAAACTCTGTCTTGCAAAAATGCAAGCACAGTTTGTTATCAAATGAACCATTTTCTGTTTCAAGTTCTCATGGAGAAACGTCATTTTTTCTCCATTAGCTACTAGTTTTAAAAAATATAAGGATAAATAAATTAGCTATATTTAACAAAAGGAAACATTATTTACATTTATCAAAAAAAAATGGTTACAATATAAACTCTTGAAGGACGCTACATGTGATGTCTGCTAGCACATGATGAAAAAATATCGGAAACAATAACTAGTTGTTACCTATCAGACAAAATTACCTAAATACTTGCGGATATATGAGCCGAGAATCTGCAAACATATAATCTGAATGAACAGACCATCATTTTAACAAAGTGTACATGTATACATGTTACACACAATTCGCATAATAAAAAATATACTTAATAATTAAAATACACTCCGACAATTCAAAATAAGGATATGTCTACAGTTAACTCAGACGAACCGTATATCACAATCAAACTTATTTGACGATTCACATGTTTTAGGCACACTGCTTGTTCTTTAACAGTTATTCTGAACGGTTCTCTCGACAATGAGAGCCTTCAATTCTTGAAACTGTTGATTCATGGTCCCTTCAAGTTTTATAATCCTTTCTTCAAGAGAGGATGTTTCAAAGTTCGTTAACTGGGGATGGCCTAGACTCTCCAATATGTCCCAGATAGGTGTTACTAGGTATTTGCCATCGCTTGAACTTCCTTCAAGTATTCCAAAAGCCTTAAGTACAGGTCGTGAACCATTTTCATGGAATTTCCTAAACACCACCGCGCCAGAATCACCAGGCTTTGCAAACGCTTGGCTGGACACAGATTCGATCACTACTTGATTGCCTAAAGGAAATGTCAAACCGGAACCCAAATGCCTATCCTCGTGTTGTATATATAAAGTGTTTGAGACAACACGACCTTTGGTGAATTTACTCGATCCACATCCAAACATAAGAACTTCAGATCCGACTGGGCATTGACCATGACATATTTCTCCTGATGAAAACTGTAGTTGGTAATTTTCACCTGTACTCAGTGGATAAAAATAAGAACATATCATACATATGTTAATTGCTTCATTGGTGTGTGTAATAATGAAGGAAGAACAACAGCAAAATATACAAAACATTTTCTATAATCATAGCAGTGCCTCAACAAGAATACGGAAGGGTTCTGGTTAAAAAGGTCCATGACAAAACCCTCATACTAAATTTAAAAACTGTGTTTGTAATGATAACCTATTTACCTATTTATTTATTTTATCAGGAGCTAAGTCTGAATTTATCTTAAAAAAAAGACCAAGCCCTAAAATGTTAGGTTTAATATATATACACCTACCTGTGTCTTCCTCTTCCGGAAACCTTCCACTGACCGGGTGTCTGTTATGAACGGCTATAAACACAATTTCGATACCAGTTTCTTTATTCTTTCCCGGTCTATAAATTGCCTTTATGACAGTTCCAACGATATCTTTCTCTTCTCTTGTATTTGGTTGAAATACCTTTGGTCCATTTGTAAAATCCCAATCTAAACTATGTTGTGATTTCTTGGATGTCAGCTGGCACATTAATTCATCATTCAGTATGACATGAGCACTAGTTATGCAACATGTCGTGTTTTTGTAATCGATAAACGCACCGAGAGTTCCTGACATATGATTGCCAATTTGGCAACCGATTCGCAATTGCTCCTGTCGAATATTAGCGCCGCCATAAAACTGGAACCCACCTTCACGTACGTCAACACGGATGCCGTCAATGTGTGTTTTGAATTGTTTCTCATAAATGGGAATCATCCCCTTCGCGTGTACGTGCAAAACTATACACACTTCATCAATGGGTTTATATTTTTCGGAGCCATATTTTGTCGATATACACGTACATCCAGAAATCATATTTAAATTGCTATGTTCTTTCGTAAGCTGTTCCGAATTTTTATGAATGCAATTTTCGAGTTTTGTGTCGTCTTCACTGGTCAAATATATTTTGTTGCATAACCTGTAAGTTGTAATATCCTGTCCCTCGTTACTATATTCGCCAACACAACGGCACATCACAGGATAATCTCTCGATACAACAGTATCTGATTCCACCTTCGTGATCACAACAAAAACTATCGATTTGGTATCATCTGCTCTATACGCTGGATAAACTTGCAGTATGTTGTCTGATGTGGCTTTTATGTGGTTGCTTATGTGTTGACAAGTAAGAAGGAATATGTTCTTGTAGGACGCGTCAAAGTAAAAGTGTTCAAACTCTTTCCATACAGGCAGATATCCCCGTTTAAGAAGACGGCGTGCACGTATGAGTGATCGTGTGTTCATATATTTCTCCCATGTCAAATCATCTAGAAAAAGAAACATTTTGAGTTGCTCTGTAGTATTTTACTCACATAAACACTAAATCATGCGTTGTTAACACTCCGACAGACATTTGAAAGGCGTTATTGCATGGACTAAGGTATTTTGTAAACAAAATCTCACTTAAAACCTTTTTACACAAAGGGCAAATAGCTGTTTAGTCTGAAAATTCAATGAATTTAAATATGTATTTATGTATTGACGAATATAACAATTCATGCGATTAATTTGAAATACATTTAAATTGCAACAATCAAGCATTTGGAAATATATTTCTTAAGTTGTTTCTTTCTGTGCAATTGAATGACACTTAAATTTCCTCTGATACCAAGAACGTTAAACATACCTAAACATATCCTGGACACTGACTAAAGCTCAAATGAGCACGATAAATTTAAGAAACCGGTCAGCAAATGTGTTTAATGGGACTGAAAGCAGCCCTATAATCAACATATAACCGTTCAAGTTTTATTTGTAAAAACGAATCAATGGAAAACAAGAAATGTCACTGGTAAATGTCGCATGCCCCCCAAATTGTCGTTGAAAAATAACAATATAAGTATGTTATAATAGGTAGCGATGTATCCATGAATATCCATGAATATAAAGAGTAATGGACTGATGTTTCAGACTAGACATGCAATTTTATGGGTTTTTTTACATTAAAGCATGACCTTGACCTTTGTGTTACCTTGACCTTGCCATCTGATGTAATGGTCTGGGTATTTCAACAGTTAAATGCTGCTGAAACATCATCATGACATGTTTGTCACTTGTGTCAAACTATTTTAAAATTTCTAAATGTAAACCAAAGTTACAGATCAATTTTTGATAAATTAAGCCAAGTGTTTTTGAAATACATCCATGTATGATAAAGTTAAAGGACGGACTTGAAATCTCAAACAAATTCAAAGTGTTGTCATACATACTAAAAGTGTGACCTTAACCTTTGAGGTATGTGTCTAGGTCTTACTTATGACACGTCGTCATGTCATCTTGATAAATTGAGCCAAGATAAAGGCAAACTCACAGATAATACACACAATATCAAACAAATTGAAAGTGTGACCTTGATCTTTGAAGAAAGGTTCTTGGTCTTATATGTGACACTTAATTATGTCATGTTGATCAAATAAGCCAAGTGTTTTTAAAATTTATCCATAGATGACAGTCTCAAAGTGTTGTTAAACAAACTCAAATTGTGTTCTTGAACTTTGATGTACGGGTGTGTGTCTTACTTGCGACACGTCGTCATGTTATGTTGCTCATTTGTAGCAAGTATTTATAAAATCCATCTATGCATGACAAAGTTACAGGCCGGACACGACATCTCACAAAAACTCGAAGTGTTGCCAAACAAACTAAAATAGTGACCTTGACCTTTGAGTTACGGTTGTGGATCTTATTCACGACACGTCATCATGTTATGTTGATCATTTGTAGCAAGTATCATTAAAATCCATCTATGCATGGCAAAATTACAGTCCGGACACGAAATCTCACACTGACTCAAATTGTATTCAAACAAACTCAAATTGTGACCTTGACCTTTGAGGTACGGGTGTGGATCTTACTCGCGACAAGTCGTCATGTTATGTTAAGCATCAATTAAGTATCAACAATATTCATGTATGTATGGCAAAGATAAAGGCCGGAAACAAAATACCGGACGGACGGACGGACGGACAGACGGACGGACGCTGCGATTAATATATACCACCTCAAACATTTTTGGGGGGCATAAAAAAAAATGACTATAACAATTTTAAAAACTATATTAAAAACGGGTAAAAAGTTACCGTGGACTGATTTTTTCCTTATCTGTTTGGTTGATTTTCGTAAAAGCATATAACTTTTATTTTAAACAAAAGGTAATGTTATTAGGAAACAACAAATGTCACTGTTAAGTGTCACATGCCCCACAACATGTCATGATGTTATGTTGTTCATTTGTAGCAAGTATCATTAAAATTCATCTTTGCATGACAAAGTTACAGGCCAGAAACGAAATCTCACATAAACTCAAAGTGTTGTCAAACAAACTGAAATTGTGACCTTGACCTTCGAGGTACGGGTGTAGGTCTAACTCGCGACACGTCGTCATTTCCTGTTGATCATTTGTGGCAAGTATCAACAAAATTCATCTATGCATGACAAAGTTACAGGCCGGAAACGAAATACCGGACGGAAGGACGGACGTTCTGGTGGAAGTGATGTTGTGGGGTGCGGTTTTTATATGTTATAAAATTTTTTTTTTTTTCATAAAACAAAATAAAACCTATTTTCTTTCTAACCCTAATGTCACAAACCTTGAGATCCAACCCTAAGGACACTAAAAAAGAATGAAAAAAGGTGGAAAAAAAGTAAAAGAAAAATGTGAAAAAAATAAAATTAACCCTACAATGCCATTTGTACGGGTTTTCGTTCTTGTGGGGTATACATTGCATCCCAAAAGTACCAAAAAAACCCACAATGCCATTCTGTACTGGCAACGCAACCCACAACTGCTGCTCAAGACGTACGTACGGACGGACGGACGGACGCTGCGATAACTATATGCCAAATTGCTAATATGCTAAATTTTTTTTTTTTGGGGGGGGTGGGGGGGGGGGCATAAACATATTGAGCTGCATGGCGTTTTAGTAGTTAAATAATGTTGTCAATTTACCTCGTTTTGAAGTTCTTGATTTTCAACAGTAACCCTGTTGACTGTGTTGATGCATTATTCACGGTAATATTTTCAATATTTTATATTTAAACTTCTTAAACTTGAGATAAAAATATCTAATATGAGGATCCCTTGAATGTGCGGAATGTACCAAAGGAAATAAAATAAGGCAAATTCATTTCTATATTTGTAACAATATGTGCTTCTATAAATACATTTTGCAATTCAATCCATTGAGTAGACCCAGGTTTACCATATATCAGCTTGATATATATCTGTATACGTCGGCTAAACTATATACATGTAGTGATGATTCCAAAATAGTCTTTGATCGATTTATAAATAAGACTTAAAATGATGTCGTCATTTGCTTACATGGTGTAAAGCGTATATAAGATAATACACACTGACGAGAAAAAGAAACACCTCGTTCTAACTCATTTTACAATAAATTGTTCACCGTGATTCAAACTTAAAAAAGAACAGTTCCAATCGCAAATTGCATCATCAAAGGGATTTGATGGTTCATTAGACAGCGTTTCATGGTTGCATTATGCTTTAATGGGACTTAAACCTGCGGTTGATGGCTGTCCAGACAATAACTCCGCCCCAACCGTAACGGTTGTGCTGCAGAACGTAATTGTTAGCGTAGCGTTCATGACCGCGTCTGTAGAAACGGATACGTCCCTCGGCGTTCGACAAATTGAATTGTGACTCGTTACTAAACACTACGTTCTACCAATGCTGACCGCGACGGTTGCGGGCCCAAATAAGACGTTGGTGACGGTGACGTCGCGTAACAACTAGACCGCGGTAGGGCCTGCGGCAGCTAATATCCCGTTCTCTTAGTCGATTTCTGACTGTATGTCGAGTTACAGGTCGTCCACGGTTACCTACCACTAAACGTAATGTGGATTCAGCCGTCAGAAATCTATCACGCAGATGGCATTGACGTATGTAATTATCGTACTGACTTTACACGCGGTTTACCTGAACGTGTCTTATTGACAAACGTTCCTGTGTCTCTGACACGGCGAACGAGACACCATATTGTCGAACGAGAGACGATAAACATCTAGCGATTTGTTCTTGCGTTCGTCAACATTCAAATATGGCCAAAACTTGGGTTCTCTTTTCGAAATTTAGCCTCGGCATTATCAGAAACTGGATAATTGTCGAAAATTCTTTGAAAATATGGTTGTTTGTCTACTAACACATGTACATGTCTAGAATTCATTCGATAAAACCACATGGTTGACACACATGGACTGCGCGATGAAATCTTGAGCATTTAACAATGAGCTGAATAAAATTGTACGACTTTCGGTTGGTTGGGTGTGTCGGTCAGACAGAGTACATGTACATTTCTGACATCCCGACCCCAATTTAAACGATGTCACGAAAATAACGCCAATTTCCGATTAGGCGTTTCTTTATCTCGTCAGTGTAGGTTGTGATACCTTTGCAAACATAAATGTATCCGGGTAGGTAGTTCAACACCAAATCTATAGATGAGGGATTTTGTATTATTTGATGATATTTATTATAATATAATAATTAAAGCCAGAACCGCATCAACTTAATAAATTATTGTGAAATAATTTAATAAAATAAAAAAAAATATTTCTTCTCAATAAATTTGTTGGTGTTCACTTGTTGAAGTTCAGTAGCGTTCTGGTGAAATTAAGGGCGAGATTTAGACATGCGAGAATATTTGGTGGGTTAATTGCACGGGGTTTTTCGAGTTATTTCTTTAAGCAGAATCTAACAAACATGCATGCATTCAAAAAATCACTTGCATTCCAAGGCTACAATACATGTAGACAAACAAACAGCTCCATTCAGAAATACACAGCCGCTGTGACGTCAGACATAAATATATACAAAGCCAGAGGTCACAGGGGTCACAAACATATTGGATACGAGCAATTTAAAGCAGGCTTACTACATATTTTTAAGTATCAATATAGAATATATTTAAGGCTACACATTTCCCACCTCCTGACATTTCAAAAATACTGAAAATAAGAAAAGATATTTCAACATTTCAATATGAATTGTCTGTTATCAGCATTCTGAAATTGTAAAATTGCTAAGAATTAATATATAACATTAAGAACAGTAAACCTTACAACTCCATATCACTTCGAATGATTAAAATCTCTCCTGCAATAGAAATATTTGGTAACATTAGAATTGTCAACTCTAGTTTACGAAACAATTATGAAATTGAAGCGATATATTGGATGATATATAATGACTAACCTATAAAGTCTACTATCTCTGAAATCACAATTTAAGTAGATCTATACAAATACTGAAATACCCCTCTTTAGTTACATTATCTACAACTTTATAAAATAAACATTTTAATTAAAGAGACGAATACAATATATTGCATTTAAAGGTATAAGCACTTATGTTAAGTTAATATTAATTAGTTTTACTAAATTATCATGGCTAGGGGGGTCTTTGGTTCCTGATTGCTCTCTGCTGAACTGGCGAAGTCTCTGGCGATGGTTCTGTTAATGGAATTGTTTCCTGTCTTACTCGAGTCTGTATGCTATTTGAGAGCTCCAATATTTGATTATCCATTACTCTGGGTGACTCCAATCGCTCAGAATGTAAATGAGGGGTGTGTACTTTTACAGCTCGGGACAAATGAGATTCTGGGGATAAAATGATTCAAGAGGCTGTGAAGCTACTGAAAACCCAAAATAACTCTCTCTAATGCTTGATTTATTTAATACTAACGAGGTCTGAATTGGATATGTAGGCGGTATTAATGGCGATTGAATGTAACGGTCGCCATATTCAATCTCAGGCTCAGAAGTTGAGCTATTACCATTTATGTTATTGGGTGACCTGAATTGACATAAATTTCGAGTTTTCCTGGGTTTGTCTTTGCAAATTTGACCTTCCCTAGGGTTTTCAGATACCTCAACAGCTAAGCTGTTAAAAGGTAATATCATATTCCAGTGTATAGATTGGATTGGTCCTTTCAAGACATCCTTCTGTACACTATCCACCGGAATGTCAGAATTAGAGATATCTAAAATAACATAAATATCCTCTTCCAACTTATCCGCAAGTTTGTGGGTACCCTGTATCCCAACCTTCCGTCAATATCTAATTTTATGTGTCGCACCCTCTTGTTATTTGTGGCCTGATTTTTAGCTGCAATTTTGCATGCTTCATTTAGCAGCTGTTCTGAAGGCAAACTGAAACCTCTGGCATATGCGGTTAGGTCACCGGTTAGTACCTCTGATGGATCTGTTCCGAGATATGCATCAACTTACAACCTCAGGTGCCAACCGAACATTAAATAATGTAGGGCATATCCCTTGGCGTCATTCCTGGTTGCATTTTAGGCCTGAACAAGAGGTGCTATGTTATACTTCCAATCCAGTTTCAGATCCTAGTTCAGGATTCCCAACATCTTTAACAATGTCTGGTTAAACCTTTCTGGTTGCCCATTACCCATAGGGTGGTACGGAATGGTTCTCGTTTTACGTATCCCGACGAACTTACATAGTTCCTTGATGGTTGCAGATACAATAATGTTACATTGGTCGCTGTGTAGCTGCTCTGGGAATGCGTAATTAACGAAAATATCCGTCATACATAGCATACAGTTGTCGCTACGGTCTGACTGCGACAGGAAATTGCCTGTGCGTATCTATTAAAGTGATCAGTAATGACAACGATATTTTCCACTCCACCTTTACAGGGTTCGAGCCTCAAAAAATCTATGCAGACTAATTCCAAGGGGCGTGTAGTCACAATGGGAACAATGTCGGCAAAGGGGCGGTTGGCGAGTGTTTTGCGCCAGATACATCAATCACAGTGGTCGACCCAGTGATTTATGTCGTTTTACAAGACCTGACCAATAGAACCGTTGCTTAGCAAATCAGAAAGTCTGTTTGCTCCTTTCCCTGGTGACCTGTATCATTGAAAACCCCATGAATAGCTACATTTCTATGTGAAAAAAGAAATACCAGTTGTTTGATATGTTGACTTTCGAGAGAGGTGGTCCTGTACAGAATGTCGTTCTCTATTGTGAGGCAATCATTTATTTCGGGGGAATTGCTGTACAGGTGGTGGTTCTAACAGTAGATCCTTTCCTCCCCTACGAAATCCACTTCTCAATAGGTCAAGAACCCTAAACAAGGTCATATTATTGGCTTGTTCAGCCGTCCGATTTATCTTGGTGAATCGTTCAGATGCCAACAACTCTTCACTGACCACATGAGGAGCGGCAGCGTCTGACACACACTCAACCAATGGAACTGAAACAATAGCAGCTTAGTTTATTGCTTTAATCTCATCATGAAATAAACGACTGCGAGATAAGCCATCAGCATCTGCATTTGCTTTACCAGCACGGTATTCAATAGTAAAGTTGCAATTTGCTAGAGAAGCAAGCCAACGATGTTGAGTAGAATCGAGTTTGGCAAAGAAGTTACATAAGTAAGTGGATTATTGTCAGTTTTAACAACAAATTCATTACCTCTATATAGAGATAGTCATGAAATTTGTCAGTGACGCACCGCTTCAATGCCAAAAACTCTAACTCATGGGCTTGGTAATTTCGCTCACTTGGTCTGAGGCAGCAACTGGCATACGCAATAACACGTTCAATCTTGCTTCTGAAATAGAACTGAACGATAAAAGGCAAAGAATAATCAGCATACGATAGTTTTGGTGGCGATACGAGCTTGTATCTTATGGTCTCGAATGCCTTCTGCTGGGCTTCGCCCGATATCCATTTTGCAGGTGGTTTCTTTGTCTTAACCCTTTTCTTCGACTTCTGGTTAAACCCATGACCTTCAAGTAAGGAATTTAAGGGTTGCACTATCTGTGTGTAACCAGTGAAACATAGCCACTGCCTTATTGTCTTAACATTTTGTGGCACAGGCCAGTCTTTCACTGATGCTATTTTATTAGGATCTGTTGTAAAACCCGGATCCGAAATAATATGACCAAGATATGTAATTGAAGTCAGAAAGTATTCACACTTAGAAGGTTTGAGTTTAAGATTGTGTTTATCTAAGCTTTGAAACAAAGACTCGATCCGTTCCAAGTGTTCTTCAATGTTGACGAAAAGACAAGAATGTCATCTAAGTATAGTATACATTATTTTAAATGCATGTCGCCAGTACAATGTTCAAAAGTCGTTGGAATGTGGCAGGGGCGTTCGTCAATCCGTATCCTAGCCGAAGCCACTCAAAAAAAACCAGCGGGCCAACACGTAATGCTGTATTAGGCTTGGATGACTCTTCGACCTCAACTTGTAGGCATTGTGTATATCCAACTTGGAAAACCATCTGACGGAAGAAAGAACATCTATGGTATCATCAAAGCATTGGTACATGAATACAATCTTTCCATGTCTTATTATTAAGATGCCGCCAATCTACACAGAACCTAAGACTACCATCTGATTGACGTATATGTACGATGTTGGAAAAATAAGGGGATTCGGACTGTCGAATAATGCCATCCTGTAAAATTGACGTACCTCTTCATACATAGCAGGTGGTATACGTCTATATTGATCTTTAAATGGAGTTTAATCATCATGGACAATTTTACGTTGTACTAGATCTGTCTTACCCAGATCATTAGTACCAGTGGAAAATACATGTTTCTTCTTTTCCAATACTTGTTGAAATCTACGGTTCTGCTCATCTGTTCAATAAGCAAACTCAACCATGATGCCAAGGTTTTCAAAATACTTATCAGAAGGCTTTTCAGGACATAAATATGACGTAAAGTCATCTACTATACATATTATGACAGGTATTTTTACAGTAGACGAGAGATGTAACTTCACAACACGTGGACATACTGTATAACATGTTATATCATCAGGCGTCTCAGTTACAACTGATGAAATATTATCAACAAAGTTTCTAACAAGTGCATTGATGGTGACATCCATGGGTTGTTCTTTGTTTTGTAAAGGCGTTACATATGCTTTAAAACGACAAACTACATGTACGTTTGTATCAACTATAAAAGGGCATTTTACATTAAAATCATTATCTGGATTGACAAGAATAGGCATATCAATATTAAAAGAAGATACAAACGTAACAGAATGGTGGTTTCAAAATAACCAAACACACTGCATGGATGAATCATATGCTATTGAAAGAGAAAGACTAAGAGTGTCTAACGGCTGTAAAGCAGTATTAGCCTGTAATGGATTATAAGCAGAAATTCTTATAGAACTAGGTGAACTTATCAACCTATTTATAAATGTATCCGATCCTTTGTGTTTGGGTCATTCCTCATCACCGCTCACTGTTTGACCAATTACAGAGGAGGGTAAGCTTTTGGTTGTTACTGCTGGGATTGTTGTTGTTACTGTTACTGTAGCTGTTACTGTTGTTACTATTGTTGTAATGTCTTCTGTTGTTGTGTCCTCTACCACCATTGTTTTTATTGCTGTTACTCTGCTGCTGGGGTTATTCGTGTTTCTAGTTTCTGCAATATTAGATTAAATTTGGAATCTTTTTTGTTGTCAATGTTGTGATCCCACGTCTCCATTTTTGTTTGCATGCTATCTACTTTTGAGTTAAGCTATGCAATTGTTGCTGGAATTCATTCTCAGCTGAGACGAGATGTTGTTGAATTTTCTTTTGGTAAATTGGTGTTCTTGCTTCTTTGATTGACAGGAGGTGGGCTTGAATATCTCCTTTTCCACTTTTTGATTTCATGAGGTGAGGTAATAAATTATAATCAGAAATATAATCATACGTATGCCGGGTTTGTAACTTTAGAACATTAGTACAAAGACCAGTCCAAAAATTTATGACGTAACAAATCATTCTTTGCTGTGAACTGTCCTTTATTGATAATGACCTGTAACTAAGTTTCAATGCGGCAAGCGTACTCTGTAACGCTTTCTCCAGGCTGCTGCACACTATTGAAGAAATCGGTCATAAGTTCTTCTTAAGATGAAGCATTGGAATACATAGAGTTGAACTTCTCTAAAATATTAGCCACACTGGCTTGTAAACCAAGAGGGGTGATCTAGAAACGGGCTGAACCGCGAAGAGAGGATTGAATAGCTTGAACAATACAATGAAGTCTTAATTCTGGCTTAACCACCAGGCCTTGAATCTCAAGCCGCCATATAATATAAGGTACTTCATCTTTGGGTACAGGGTTATCACTCGAAAAACAAGGAATCTTGGGAAAGTATGGTGATGATAGATTACTTTGTAATGTACATGTATGTCCAGGAAACTGGAAAGAGTATGGAGTAGAAGCAATAGCTGGAAACAAGGCGGGACAGTAACAGGGTTACACTCTGTGACATCGTTAAAGATACCGGAATGTTCTTCAGAACTGTACCTAAAGGATCAGCCAATTTGAGTTTGTCAGCAACAGACAATATAGGTTCAGTCACCGTATGACGCTGTGAATTAGTAACTGAGGAGGGTTTACCACATACAGGTGTTTGGTATAAGATCAAATCGCTGACTTATGCCAAGATATCATCCATTGTCATACCAGAGAGTAATGCTTGAGACTCGGGAGGCTCTGCTAGGGTGTTGAGGCGGTGCAGGTAGTTTACATTCCTCAGCAGATCTATCTGCCATTGTACTAAGAGGTGATATTCCTTTCTCAAAGGAGGATGTCGCACATTGCTTTCTAATACTGAATAGTTAAGCTGTCAACTATAACTAAATAAGCAATAAATCCCAGTAACAATCAATAAATAAATATACCTGTAATAACTTTGTAATAAATATAGTAATATAAAACACTAATTGCGACTTAACTCAATAAAGTCACCAATCAACATGGTATCAATAGTCGAGAATGCTCAAACACCTCCTATTATTGCCTCATTGCAAATGTTAAATTAAATTTACCTTTAAATAAAATTCCAACTAATTCATGTTTTTAAAGTTTAAACTAAACAAAATACACAACTACTCATTTCAGTTTATATACAAATAATATCTATAATTTTTAACTGCGCTTTATGATTAATTAATTCATAATCCTATAAAGTATACATTATCCATGAATTACTAATTCCAGGATTTATTTCCATTACAATTCTGCTTTACCTACCCTCTCACTCTTATGAAAACAATAACAAAGAGCTGCTGTAGGTCACTGACCACAACTTTACACATTGGCCTGTGATGTAAACAGCTACTACACACACTGTTATTATCTGGGACACTATGCTAAAGATATGCTTAGTAGAGGAATTTTATTATTAAGTCTGTGAAACTAGATATTTTCTTTCCACTCTACACTGCCTATTGGTATAGAATTTACTATTAATACTTAATATCTAAAACAGCTATCTTTAATTAACTAAAGAATGTGCCTAACCAATAATGATTACTGCCTAAACAATTCTGTTTTAAACTATTATAAACAATCAAATTATTCTAAATGTTCTTGACAATACAGAAATACAAACAAAAGTTGCCTGAAATTGGGCGCATGATTGTAAAATTAATCGCAGTGTTGTGTATTCTGTAAAGATTGTTGCAATCACTATATTTATAAAAAATAATTAAACAAAACTTTAGTTGTATGTATGTCTGCTATCCCTTTTCCTGTAATATGTCTTAGATGCTAGAATACATCAATACACATGTGTATGATAACTCTATATATCTCACAATTTGACACTTTTTAAAATTACATAAAACGCAAGCAAGCAGAACCATACTACACATACAAACACGTATTTAATAACACACATGTATGCATGTACATATAACACTTAACTAAACACATACCTTGAGTGTTCATCTTCTTTCAGTAATATCAGTATAAGAAGTAAGTGAATGTGAATATGAAAATCATGCAAAAGGTGCCTAAGTGATGAAGACAGTATTTCAAAGACCTTAGGATTTGTTTTAAAAAATATTTTTTTTGCATACTATAACCTTGAGACTCACTCACTTGACTAATAAAAAATATAACTTATAAACGTTATAACTAGTATAATGAATGTATAAAAAATCATAATTCTACCAAAAAAAATTACTTGTGCATCATATAAGCAAAATCACATCTTAATCTGTATATATCAAAACGAACTTAATGCTCATAATTGTCACTCAATGCTACTTTCACTTTCAATGTTGATATAATAATTATATATGCAATTTATTTTCTTTGTAAATTTTCAAATGACTATTAAATACATAATTCTTTTGTAATCAATAATATTAATGAAAATATATTACACTTTACCTCAGATTTGGTTAGAAGTAACTTATCAATAAATTTACTACATATTTCTAGCGACCAAAATTTTTGCAATTAAAGAATTCTGAATTGTCGCAAAATTCACAAAATTACATGACACTTAATTTCGAACAATTCAAAGCTCTACGGAAAATTGTATCTACGTATATTTAACCACTGAAACGTTTTGTTTTCCATAAAAACGTAAATAATTGACAAGTTAATAACTAGCTAATCTATACAGAATTGATATGTCAACATGTAACCTTGGTCAGCTCATAATTTGCCGAACTGTCTGATTCTCCAATCAGTAAATAGACAGAAATCAGTCAGAAACTACTTGCTTAAGTATAGACATAATACAACTTTATACTACATGGATATTGAAGTTATAATACACCTAAAAAATAAAAATTTACTGACAGTTTTATCCTAAACATAATTCCAATATATTCACATCACAGAACACATGTTTCTTCACACAAACAATACAACATACATTGTTCCATCCGCGTTGATATGAAAAATAGTTCTGTCTTCCGCAAAGTGTCCAAGACCATAGACATTAAAATTTTAACATGTTCTTGCACTGACGTGAACTTAGTAATAACAAGAGCTATCGGAGAGACAGCGCGCTCGACTATTCGAATATTTGTTACAGAAGTACAAATTTGATTGAGACTGATGACAAAACCAAGCAAGTAAGAGTTATATAACCTACAAAATTGACAAAACTGAGTAGGTCTTATAACTAAAATATCTTGTATGAAGTTTCAATTAGATACATGCAGTGACTGGTAAGATATAAAACGTCTAAATAAAACAAAGACCCGAGTTTGCAAAAGAATCTGGCAAGACTTGATTAATTTAGTTGATTTCATAACTACAATGACATATGTAAAGTTTCAATCAAATACATGAGCGGTTTGTGTAATATGGACTTGACAGTACTTGCATGCAAAACTTTAATTTAAAATTCTTAGCCAAACAAGGACAATACTTTACATTATATTCAAGCAAAAATTATCTAACTTAATCATTGGAGAAGGGTTGATGACTAGGCAGGTTTGTGTAAAGTTTCAAGTAAATACTTGCATTGATTACTGAGATATGGACTTTGTACACAAAACTTAAACTTAAAAGTCTTAGTCAAACAAGAGTTATCTAACTTAGTTATTGTAGTAGAGTTGATGACTTGGAAGGTTTCTGTAAAGTTTCAAGGCAAAACATGCAATGGTAAACTGAGATAGGGTCTTGTACGCAAAACTTTAACCAGAATTTCTAAGTCAAAACAGGGAAATAATTGGTATTGTATTCACGCAAGAGTTATCTAACTTAGTTATTGTAGTAGGGTTGATGACTATGAAAGCTTGTGCAAATTTTCAAGGCAATACATGCAATGATTACTAAGATAGGGACAGTATATTCATATTCATGCAAGAATTATCTAACTTACTTATTGTAGTAGGGTTGATGACAAGGAAGGCGTGTGTAAAGTTTAAAGGCAATACATGCAATGGTTACTGAGATAGGGACTTGCATGCTAAACTTTAACCATGGTGTGACGCCGACGCCGACGCCTATGTTAGTGGAATAACTATCTTTATTCTCCGAATAGTCGAGCTAAAAATGCAACATATTCCTGTGAAGGAAAAAAAACAACAACCTTTTTTACATCTTTACTGTGCGATGAAATAGTTCATCCGCACCACCGACTTACGCACATTTGTAGATTTGGCGTAGTGTATTGTCGTGGGCCTATATCGAAATTTAGTACGACGAGGGGGAGACCGACGTCTCGGTCGCCCGCCAGAAAGTAAGGTTCGTCGGCGAGGCGTCTGCTATGATTTGATGACACGTGTTATGGCTATTCACCAATTGTCCGTCGAGGAGCCATTTTGTAACCGTGAAGAAAGTTCAACACCAAGTCTATAGATTTGGTTAAAGTGGACGATATTTATTATGATATATTAAATATAACCAGAACCGCATTAACTTAATAAATTATTGTGAAATAATTTAATTAAATCAATGAATATTTTATCTCTCAATAAATAGTTATAAAGATATAAAAATTTCCTTGGTCTTCACTAGTTGAAGTTAAGTAGCGTTCTGGTGAAATTAAGGGCGATATTTAGACATGCGAGAATATTTGGCGGGTTAATTGCACGGAGTTATTTAAGTAACTTCTGTTAGAGGAACTAACAAATATGCATGCATTCAAACAATCACTTACATTCCAAGGCTACAATACATGTAGACAAACAACGGCTGATCCATTCAAAAGTGCACAGTCACTGTGACGTCACATATAAATATATACAAAGCCAAAGGTCACAGGGGTCACAAACATATTAAACACGAGCATTTTAAAGCAGGCATACTATATATTTTAAAATACCAAATAAGATATAATCATGGCTACATAAATATATTTAGAAGTGGTTAATTATATAATCAAAAGCAATAAAGTGATACATGTAGTTATAACCAAAACAACAAAAAATTGCTCCTAGTTTTCCATCCGGTCCATTTATAATACATTATGGTTATTTTTTATTTAACACCACATTACTGTCGTCGAATATGAACGTGTTCATCAACATGTGGTTTGTATAAGACACATTACGATAAAAAATGCATATATAAATGATGTTACCGCCAATAGTTAATTACCTTTATATATAAATGTTAACACAAGTATGTATTTTAACTTTTTAAGTACATATATTTGTGTTTGCTAATTTCGTTTAGATGAAGTATTTCATAAGTCTCTTTCAAGTAACAAAAGCAGATATTATGATAAGTTTGTGTCCGTTTAAGACTACAGTAGTGTATGTAGTAAAGTAGCTTTACGTCGCTATATGCGTATAAGTAATAATAACGTTGTAAAGAAACATGGAAGTATCATAAAGGGACTCATTTACATTACGAAAAAAAACTTGCAAAGATACATAGTATTATTGAGGTCTAATTGCTGTTTAAAATGTACTGATGCAGTTGTGAATTTTAGAAATCGCTTTTTACGACATATCAATAAATCAAGGTGACAGATTAAAAATGTTTCTAGGGAGTAGTAATACATAAAAGCCTAAGTTGAGTCTGTCACCTATTTACATTCAACAAACTGTGTTCTTACTTTCCATATTAAAACGTTTTCTTGCCAGCTGTGACTGTATTTGGTTGCTAACTGATCTGGTAATGACTCCAGAATATTCTGTATCCAATTCTGCGATAGGACTGGACATGCTGCTGTTTACGTTATCATCTAACATGGTATAAAAATACAAACAATGTCAAATGTACTGTTATTAATACACATACAGTAGTTAAATTTGAACAGATGATAAAATAGGATGTGAATATATTGCGTAAATTCCTTTGTAAACTTTGCTTACAATAATCTCAAAAGGGGTTACTTATATCAGCAAGGGCAATAACATGATGAAGTAGATATTACCAACACAACGACTTCAATTCTTTCCCATTTTTAAGTATTTCTATACTCGCACCTTTAAAGAGAAAAGGTTGTAAACTGTATAAAGTACAAACACCGAACACAGTATACATTTACGCCGCTTCGTGCGTAATTGTTCCTGTATACTGACTCGGCCTCAAATGAGCACAATACATTTAAGAAACCAGGTAGCAAATGCGTTTATTGGCACTGAAAGCAGCCCTGGTGTCCACATAGAGCAGTCCAGGTTTGATATCACATTTATTAGTATAGGCGAGTTAAGGGAAATAAAATAAGATATTCAAACCCAATGAATATAACTGTTTTATAGTTTTATATTCATGTACTTTATTTTCAAATAAACAGGTAAAGAAAATACCTTGAACTGGATTTTTCTTTTTCTTCCTGGTTGGTTTGCCTGATAGCTTTCTTGCTAGAATAAAACAAAAGGAAATATATTTCAAAATCACTTTTAGCTAAATACTTTCATTTTAAATATTCGTTAATACTTTTAAAATGTATATTTAGTAACTTCGGATAATTATTAACTAATGGTTTAAAGATATCTCGTGTTGAAGTTCTAAATTTCCATTAATAACCCTGTTTACTGTATTTATACATTATTTAATATAATAATTTCAATATTTTGAATTTCAACTTCTCAAACTTTAAGTAACATATCTAACATAAAGATCCATTGAATGTAAGGGTTGCACCCAAGGAAAGAAATAGGCAACTCCAGTTTTATATTTGTAACGATACGTGTTTATATAAATATATTTTGCAGTTTCATTGCTACCAAACATGTAGAATTTTCAAACAATGTTATTGATCGGAAAATAAGAAGTTATGTCTGAACGTCTAAGCTTTGAATCGGTAGCTAGGCTGTCATTGTTTTAAATCCATTTAATATATATTGACATGTGTGTTAGTCAACTTTGTCTGATGGTTGGTTAAAATATCTAGGGAAATTGTCTTCAATTCGTTTCCATTTTGAAGCCTTCCTTTTCTTGAGCATTTAAAGAGAAATTGTTGATTGCTATAAAGTTGATTTATACAACCATTTCAAATGGTTAAACCATAATTGTCATTTCGACAATTTGAAAGTTAAATTGTTTTAAACGAAAGAGTAAGTATATGATTTGTTTAAATAAAAGAGTCAGTGGACAAATGTTGTTCTTACAATTCCCATATAGACGTGTTTTTTAATCTGCTCTGGCTATATGTGTTTGCTACTATATCTGGAAATGACTCCAGAATATTCTTCATCCATTCTATCGGTAGGACTTGACAAACTGTTGCTAGTGTCATTAGTTGACGTACACTGCGACGCTACAGAAACGTTACATTTGGCAAAACATAATTTATTTAAAAAAACCCATATGCAATTCGATTTTTTTTCGGACTGATAGGATCACCGCTTTATGCCGCTTGTTTATCAATATTAGTATACTGTACCACTCCAGCTGACTATAATGAAATATGTAGCAATAGCACCTAAAAACAAAAACCACACTAAGATCAGTATTTGGTGTGTTCTCCTAAATAAGAAATGCATGCTTGGCTATAACTGCTATGATGCCATTCGCTTCAAGTTGATTTATACAAACATTTTAAATGGTTATACCATATGTGTCATTTCGACAATGTTAAATTGTTTTAAACCAAAGTGTAAGAGTATGATTTGTTTCAATATGACTGTGTGGACAAATGCTGTTCTTACATTCTGCATTGAAACGTTTTCCAATCTGCTCTGGCTGTATTTGTTTGCTACCATATCTTGTAATGACTACAGAATGTTCTTCATCCACTTTACTCATGGGACTCGACACGTTGCTGCTGCTGCTGGCGTCATTAGTTGACATACACTGTGTCGCTGCAGAAACGTTACATTTGCAAAACTTAATTAATTTCAAAAATGCATATGCAATTTAAATAGAAAGAAATCGAATGTACCCTTCCGTCGCTTGTATGTCATTATTAATACAATATACCAATAATGCTGACTATAACGAAATATTAGCAACAGCACCTTAAAACAAAAGTCAAACAAAGTTCAATATTTGATGTGTTCTTCTAAAGAAGAAATGCATGCTTGGCTATAACTGCTATGATGCCATTCTGCGGAATATTGTGACACTCATGAATTAATGCATGACGTAGCTGGTAGAAGTTAGATCCTTCTGGACGAAAGTGACATGCAAGCTTGTCCAACC
This sequence comes from Panopea generosa, assembly GCA_029582155.1. Lineage (NCBI taxonomy): Eukaryota > Metazoa > Mollusca > Bivalvia > Adapedonta > Hiatellidae > Panopea > Panopea generosa. The sequence goes on from CM055904.1 coordinate 65,727,668, forward strand.
CGTCTCATAAATGCTCTATAGGGGCGACCACGTAATATGTAAATCGCTTTATTGCACACATCAATTACAAACTACATGAACTTATTTTAATCCAATTTGTATCATAAAGATCCATTGAACGTAAGAGTTGCACACAAGGAAAGAAATAGGCAACTCCAGTTTTATATTTGTAACGATACGTTTTTATATAAATATATTTTGCAGTTTCATTGCTACCAAACATGTAGAATTTTCAAACAATTTTATTGATCGGAAAATAAGAAGTGATGTCTGAACCTCTTATCTTTGAATCGGTAGCTAGGCTGTCATTGTTTTAAATCCATTTAATATATATTGACATGTGTGTTAGTCAACTCTGTCTGATGGTTGGTTAAAATATCTAGGGAAATTGTCTTCAATTCGTTTCCATTTTGAAGTCTTCCTTTTCTTGAGCATTTAAAGAGAAATTGTTGATTGCTATAAAGTTGATTTATACAACCATTTCAAATGGTTAAACCATAATTGTCATTTCGACAATTTGAAAGTTAAATTGTTTTAAACGAAAGAGTAAGTATATGATTTGTTTAAATAAAAGAGTCAGTGGACAAATGTTGTTCTTACAATTCCCATATAGACGTGTTTTTTTAATCTGCTCTGGCTATATGTGTTTGCTACTATATCTGGAAATGACTCCAGAATATTCTTCATCCATTCTATCGGTAGGACTTGGCAAACTGTTGCTAGTGTCATTAGTTGACGTACACTGCGACGCTACAGAAACGTTACATTTGGCAAAACATAATTTATTTAAAAAAAAACATATGCAATTCGATTTTTTTTCGGACTGATAGGATCACCGCTTTATGCCACTTGTTTATCAATATTAGTATACTGTACCACTCCAGCTGACTATAATGAAATATGTAGCAATAGCACCTAAAAACAAATGCCACACTAAGTTCAGTATTTGATGTGTTCTCCTAAATAAGAAATGCATGCTTGGCTATAACTGCTATGATGCCATTCGCTTCAAGTTGATTTATACAAACATTTTAAATGGTTATACCATATGTGTCATTTCGACAATGTTAAATTGTTTTAAACCAAAGTGTAAGAGTATGATTTGTTTCAATATGACTGTGTGGACAAATGCTGTTCTTACATTCTGCATTGAAACGTTTTCCAATCTGCTCTGGCTGTATTTGTTTGCTACCATATCTTGTAATGACTACAGAATGTTCTTCATCCACTTTACTCATGGGACTCGACACGTTGCTGCTGCTGCTGGCGTCATTAGTTGACATACACTGTGTCGCTGCAGAAACGTTACATTTGCAAAACTTAATTTATTTCAAAAATGCATATGCAATTTAAATAGAAAGAAATCGAATGTACCCTTCCGTCGCTTGTATGTCATTATTAATACAATATACCAATAATGCTGACTATAACGAAATATTAGCAACAGCACCTTAAAACAAAAGACAAACAAAGTTCGATATTTGATGTGTTCTTCTAAAGAAGAAATGCATGCTTGGCTATAACTGCTATGATGCCATTCTGCGGAATATTGTGACACTCATGAATTAATGCATGACGTAGCTGGTAGAAGTTAGATTCTTCTGGACGAAAGTGACATGCAAGCTTGTCCAACCCGTCTCATAAATGCTCTATAGGGGCGACCACGTAACATGTAAATCGCTTTATTGCACACATCAATTACAAACTACATGAACTTATTTTAATCCAATTTGTATCGACATATATTGTATGACGGAGGATTTGACTGATTCGTGAAAAACGTGCAAAACCTTATATCCGACGGGAGTGTTAGTGGTATAATATAATAGTATAGAGAATACAGATAAGAACGAAATATACTATGATCTGACAACAAACATTGCAATAAATTGTCTGAACTGCGCTAGCTATAAAGTTGATTTATACAACCATTTTAAATGGTTATACCATAATCGTCATTTCGACAAAGTTAAATTGTTTTAAACGAAAGTGTAAGTATATCATTTGTTTAAATATAAGAGTCAGTGGACAAATGTTGTTCTTACATTTCCCATAAAAACGTTTTCCAGTCTGCTCTGGTTGCATATGTTTGATACCATATCTGGTGATGACGCCAGACTGTTCTTCATCCACTCTATCCATATGACTTGACACGGTACTGCTGCTGCTACTGGCGTCATTATTTGACGAACACTGAGACGCTACAGAAACAATATATTTAGCAAAACTTAATTTATTTCAAAAATACATATGCAATTCAAATAAAAAAATACTGACGGTTAGGATCAACGCTTTCGGTCGCTTGTTTATCAAAATTAGTATACTATACCTATCAAGCTGACTATAACGAAAAAAGTGGCAATACAACCTAAAAACAAAAGTCACACTTAGTTTAGTATTTGGTGTGTCCTCCTAAAGAAAAAATGCATGTTTATCAGCGTCGTTACATACATCTTATAGTGCTGTTACTGATGTACTGACATTCTGTGGAATATTGTGACACTCATGAATTACGCATTACGTAGCTGATAAAAGTTAGATGCTTCTGGACGCCGGTGACATACACGCTTGTCCAACTCGTCTCATATAGGCTCTAAAAGGGTGACTACGTAACTTGCAAATCGCTTTATTGCACTCATCAATTACATACAGATGAAATTATTCTAATCCAATATTTATCGACATATATTGGATAACCGGGAATTTCACTGATTCGTTAAACATGTGCAAAACCTTATATCTGACGGAAGTTTTAGGGGTATAAATAAATAGTATAGAGAATACAAATAAGAACAAAACATACTACGATTTCACAACAAAGATGGTTGAATATAACTGCTCTTTGCTATAAATTGTCCAAACTGCGTTGGGTCTAAAGTTGATTTATACAAACATTTCAAATAGTTATACTATATTTGTTATTTTGACGAAGTTTAATTGTTTTAAACCAAAGTGCAAGTATATGATTTGTTTCAATAAAAAAGCAATATACACTTATATTTATAACGGAGTGAAGTTGGTGAAAGATGATGGCACCTTGTTTACAATAAAATTATAAACTTGAATATAAATATTTGTTAATCAATACCATGATACTCACCTATACGTTTAATTTCATTTTCCAACAATCCACGAGATGCGTATTTAAATTCATTTCTTGCATTCTCTTTCTTTTTCTTCTTGGTGTCTCTGGTGTATACATCATGATTTTCATTGCCTTTCCGTTTTAGATTTGGATTATCTACAATGTTACCAATGGTATACGCAACATGCAATATACATGTAAGTAAATGATGTCGAATAAATGTCAAATTACAATTCATAAATCTATAAAAAAAACTATATAGCCAGCCGATGATAAAGAAAACGTAATCTGCTTATATAAAGCTTTATCTGTTTAAAGTGTTAACGTTTATTACAACTCCAAAACAAACTAGCAATATGTTGTTGCAGATAAAGAGTTACATAAATATATTTATATTGATAAGTTAGAGTTTAGCATTTAATGCTCCAAACTGTTCAGAAACAAACTGTGAGTGACATGCATATCGTTTCTATATTTTTGGATGCTCTAACTCACCAAAATAATTACTCATCCGCTTTTTGTAAAATATACATGTGTATACTGAAAGCTTTTGGATTTATTTCAAACTACATTTTAGCTTAACAAGATTTCGACAGGATAATGCCTTACCTTATTAAAGTTACATCGAGATAGCCGCAAACATCAATTAAAACATATACCTGAAAGTGTAGCGCTTTTCTGTATTATACCATTTTTAAAGACTGCATCAGTAATTTCTCTACCTTCCATTAATTCCACCATGTTATCCAATTAATTCCTTATTTGGCATTTGACGGTGAACTTCCTGCGGCTGATGACACTAGGACTAAAAGAAGGATCGATAACTGCTAATATGCTTTATAAAGAACAGGCACAGAAACCCGTTGGAGCATGAAGTTTCAGTGAAGTGATAGTAATTGTATTATTTCATAAAGGGTGATGATAATTTCATATATATATATGTCTTGGTTATTCACAAATAATTATCTCCTTATATATATCATACATTGTGAATGAGCATCTGAAAAGAACCCAAAAATCGTAAATTCCGTTGTTGTGAATTTAATTATCTCCCTTTATCTATATAGATATGGAGATAATCATTTGTGAAAAAAACAACGCATAAATGTACAGACCAGATTACGGCGAGTGCGCCTAGCTACAATGCAAACCGTAGATACAATATCAAGGTCTCAGCCAAACCAATAAATTTGGTGTCGACCGTGACTTATATACTATGGAATTACATGCAACACATCTAGACGGGTTGGACAAATTTACATACATTAACTGATAGCTTTATATGAGTAGGATCCAGTTATGGATTGAGGACTACTCACATGCTATATAAAGGACCGATTTATAAACCCATTGGATATTTAATTTCATAATTAATTTCACAACAAATAGGCTGGACACATTCACATACATAAACGGATAGCTTTATATACAATAGAGAGAATTACCATTTTACAAAAAACTTAAAACGAGATATACTAAGCTAGTGTTCGTCTTTACGCTTATATCAGAGGACAAAAGAAAAAGAAAACAACAACAAAAAACAACACAAAAACAAACAATTTTCTATATATAAAATACTGCAGACAAACTGAGGAACCTACTGTAAAATATTACAAACTAATTTTTTTAACTATATACACTACAAATCCGCGCGACCACGCGCCCAAAACCCTTATGAAGGTAGTATTCCATAAATTTATTGTTTTTTTTAAAAAGGTAGAAGCACATATTAGCAACAAGTAGTTAAAAATATTGTGACCTACATAACACAGAGGTAGCGTTTACATGACTAAACCTTGTTGCAGAATCGCAGAGCGGTTAAAAATAGAATCGCAGACAATTGCGTGACGAAGGTTTTGTACGGTGACATTTATTATAAACTGAATATTAGATCAAAACTGTATATAAATTGAATAAACCGACAATTGTGATTGCTATAATATACTGTATAACTATGAACACTATTAAAATTTCCTTATCAGTTTGTTGTTTCATAAACGGTATGAACAATTATTGATAACACCTATTTAATATTGCTGTGCTCCACATTACATAGAGTCATTTGTGTATGCAGAATCGAACAGCGGTTAAAATAGCGTCTGTAAATTCGAATAGCAGAACAATTCCAAAATTCTATTGCGCGTTGTATACACTATACACCGAAATTTATTATAAACTGAATACTTAACCAAATTTATATTGGTATAATAAAGCAAAAATGTTTGTTGAAGACCTATTCGTGAACGCCGACATTAAATTATAGCATTATACTGAACAATATATATATATATATATATATATATAAATAAATTGAGTAGAACTGTGTGAGTAAGATTTAAACTATTGAAGCCGGGTCCGATTAGCTCAATCGGTTACGCATCTGACTATCAATCCAGGGGTTGTTAGTTCGAAATTCCCCGCCCGGCAACAGTCTCCGTGATGATTGATATACGACATTGTGTCTCATTATCATTCGTCTCTCGCCACTGAAGTAAGTGGGAAAGTTATCAGTTACTTGCGAAAATGGGGTGTGCTCGAGTACAGGAAACAGTGGTTAGGTAATCTGACCGTCTGTTAGCCCTCGATGGCATAAAAATGACGCTAAATGCAATCAATCAATCAATTCAACTATTGCATATATGTATTGGAAGATGCATTGGCGAAGTATATTAACCGTTCTGCGATTCTGCAACAAGATTCATTCCTGTAAACGCTACCTCTGTGTTATGTAGGTCACAATATTTTGAACTACTTTTAAAATAATTGTTTGTTCTTGTGTTGTTATTTTGTTGTTGTTTTCTTTTCTTTATGTCCTCTGATGAAGGTGTAAAGCCAAAAGCTTGCTAAGGATATATCGGTATAAGTTTTAGCACTGGAAAATTGTAATTCTCTCTACTGTATTCACTATTTCTAACATTTATGAATACTTTTCGGATCCGGTGCGTATTAGACGCATGATCCTCCCTATCATATATATATATCGGGATAATTATTTGTGAATAACCAGACATTATATTACAGACAGTGGTTTTACATGCAACACATCTGGTCTGTTAGGATGATTTACACACATACATATATATCGTATGTACATGTTCTGTTAGACGAATGAACAAAGAATACATACTCATATATATATATTTATATATTAGTATAACTACAGTGACATGTACAGTTACATGTTCATGTATATGTAACCTTGCCAAAATTAGTTATAACTTGAAATGTTATACGTTTATATTTCTTTATGTTTTAAATAGATAGACATTTGCAAGAACGACCAAACTGAAATTGTCATAATGTTACAGAAATAACACACATTTATAACATACAGAACAAAGGCCCGGAATAGAGTATAACATCATTATCTATAGTTGCATGTACATGTATGGCGTAATGAATTCGAGATGAGGGTTGACAGTACCAAAGTTGAAATTACTAAAACAGTGGGCAAACAATGGCCACTGTAATCGAAATGAAATAATAACGTTTGTTTCAGATAAAGTTACATTACATTACATAAGCATACTGATGGTAAGTGATTTGGTATTTTATTTCATTTTTGTTGAATATTTAACTATAAAATAAGATTTCATAGTTAAGCAGTCTCCAAGATGATAGCTATATATATATATCTATATATGGTTGAAGTAGCTAAAGGGAATATAGTAGGATTTGTTAAATTTGTCTTATAACCTTGTTTTTTTTCAATATATCATGTCAATGTATACTTTCTGAGCTCGTATTGCCAAAATATACCTTTCTTAACTTGGTCTTCACGCCTAGGCTAGACTTAGATAGATGTCCCGCTTAGAACATAATATGTGCTGTACATGTATTAAATGAGTCACATGATTTTATTTTCATTACATTTCGATCCGTTATACGGGTTTATACGGAGTAAAAACTTTTTCATCTTAGAAAGAGTCTGAACGAGGATGTAAGGTCATCAAGCAGTATTTAAGTTGTGTCTATTTTTAGAATGGGGATTTCGTTTCCCACACCAATGTAAATATCGATTGTGTCGCGTGTTGGTTGATCCTTGTGGAGTTGTTTAACAGCGAAATATGTTCAACAATTAGACACCCATGCATGTATATTTAGAAAAGTTTTATAAAGATCAAACAATAAATTACTTGTGGTTACCCGTTTCTCTTCACATAAATGCTTTACAAGTGTATCTATATGTCATTATAGTTTATACTATGTGTTGTTTTTTTTTATCTAAGTTTAATATAAATGACAAGTGAGTTAAGACTGTCTTGGATTAACATTTATTCTGTTAATGTTTTAAATTGAAGTTTATTCATAAAAAATAAATTAACATTTGTTTTTCTAAGGTTTGAATTTTAGTTTCATGATCAATGCGTGAAAACGGTACAACGGAGTCTTTGATTACTTAGTTTATATGATTTAAACATATTTTACTGCCGCAATGTGTACATTAGGACCGAGTCACAAGTTCTCAACAACATTAGTTACGGCTCTTCCATAAATAATTGATACAGAGATAAAACATAAGAACGGTTAGGTAAAATAAAAATATTAAAAGAGAGATAGAGAAAAGGGTAAGGTTATAAAGATGATTATACACGTAGCCTATACTAATTTATTTTAGCTCGATGATTGTTCCCAAACACACTACCTCCGAAAAAGAGATGGTTAGACTTTAAAGTCTTTAAACAAGGCTATTTAAATTGTAAAAATTGAGATAAAATGTGCCTTCCTGATTATGTATGAAAATTGAATTGAATAAATATGTTTAAACCAAGTACGTGATGCTGTGCCATCCTTGAATCAAACATTGATGTGCATTTTATTTTTATTAAAGTGCCATCTTTCTCATGACCCTGTCCTATATATTTTCTATTTGAAATAAAATCAGCATCTATTTTTTCAGCGTACGACACTTTATCAATAACGTACTGTATACTCTACGAATATTTCGTCAATGCGCAGTAAGGTTTTCTTGTGTCCCAAGCAACTTGAATCGTATGCGCATTCGATATATATTTACATACCCAAATCACTTGTCTGTCTGCTGAACTTTGAACTGACTGTCTACTGAATTTTGACCTGATAGATATTTTAACATGACATGATATGGAAAATGTTGGGTAAAACCGATACTACATATATTGTTAACGCTAGTTATAACACAATATTTTAGAAAGAACTAGGCCCCCGGCTGTCTAATAGATCCGCTGTTGGCTTAACCTGTATGTCTTAAATGTTTTCAATGACTCTATTGAAAAGAGTCATTAGTAACAAGGAAAAATGTGTGCATGACAATTAATTGTCATCGTTGTGTTCGCTTTATTACGCATGAAGTACTGGGGCAACTTCAACTTTCGACATCAGTAGTAAAATAATAGAGGTCAGCCACCAGGTGCCCTGAACAATGGGTCTGTGGTGTTCCAATTCCTATTTTTAGTTATGTCATGACACGTTTCTGTTTTTACTTCAATTCGACGTCACCGTCTCACTTTGCACAAACAACCTTGCGGATGTTACTCCTCAAGTCTCATAGTGTTTACTCGATTCAACTGAAACTTGCTTACAGCAATGGATCGAATCTGAGCCTCTTGACTTGACGTTCCGATTAATTTTTATTGAGTTTTGAGCCTTTTGATTATATATTAATTTTCCCCACAGTCACATCACCTGTCATAACCCCGACAACCAATACATAAAAAAAAAACAATCACATTAAAATTTGATTTTACATGTTAGTTATTATTATACTCTGTTCATGTAGCTAAATTCAAAGGAAATGTCTATTTTCCTTAGTTCATGAACCTTTCGAACGGGAAGAAGACACAGATGTTTTGGTGACAGCTTTTAACATGCCCAGTTTTATAAGTATGTCAAGAATTGGAGCTAACTACAATATTTAACACAGTTTTATTTAAATCTTAACTTGCCTAAATCTGGGGTGCGTTCAGTGTGGTTAAACGTTTGCTAACGTTAGCTAACATATTTTCCTGGACACTTGCTTAACCTCATATTTATCAAAGTGGAATCCAACACCAAAGAGGCACAATAGACCATTTAGTTAGATTTGAATCGTTTGTAAGGGAGGTTTTCATAAAGAAAGAACATTAAGTCGCTGCATTTTTTGACTTAAAGAATGCCTACGACACCACATGGAAGTATGGCATTATGAAAGATCTTCATACTATGGGCCTTCGAGGCCGTTTAGCTACCTTTTTTTTAAACTTTTTAGCTGATAGACAGTTTCAAGTCCGAATGGGAACAACCCTCTCTGGTGTTCACAAACAGGAGATGGGCGTCCCACAAGGCAGTTTTCTGTCTGTCACACTTTTTAATATTAAAATTAATAATATTGTTAAGAGCATAAATCCTCGTGTGGATTGCTCTTTATATGTTGACGATTTTGTAGTTTGTTACCGTTCAAAAAATATGAAAACTGTTGAAAGGCAACTGCAACAATGCCTTAATAAACTTCAGACTTGGTCTGATGAAAACGGTTTTAAATTTTCTAAGTCTAAAAAAAATTGTATGCATTTTTGTCAACTACGTAAACATCACGATGATCCCAATCGAACTTTAGACGAGACACATATACCTGTTGTTGAGGAAATAACATTTTTAGGTCTTATTTTTTACCGTAAACTTTCTTTTATTCCTCATCTTTAATATCTTAAGACAAAGTGCAATAAAGCACTAAATTTACTAAAAGTTGTTGCCAATATTAATTTGAGTGCAGATATTAAAGTTTTACTTAGACTTTACAGATCTCTTATCAGATCAAATTTGTACTACGACTCTATTGTATATGGATCAGCTCGACAGTCTTACTTAGCGATGCTTGATCCTATACACAACCAAGGACTACGACTCGCCCTTGGTGCCTTTCGTACGTCCCTAGCCGATAGTCTTTATGTAGAGGTAAATGAACCATCAGTGTATTTAACACGTGAAAAACTGGCTCTTCAATATGCAATTAAACTTCATTCAAATCCATCTAATCTTGCATTTAATCATACTTTTGACCCAAATTATGAAAGTCTGTTTGATAAAAAACCTAAAGCTATTTAAACTTTCGGTCTCCGGATCAAACCAAAACTAACCGAAGCCAATATTGATCTTAATTTAATTGCTAATAACAAAGTCTCAGAAATACCATCATGGACTTTAGAAAAGCTAAAAATCATTTTTGAACTTCACTATCTTCAAAAGTAAATTTAATGAAATCAAATCGTCTTACAATCATTATTGTCACATATATACAGATGATTCTAAAGATGGAGAAACCGTGGCTGCAGCTGCTGTTATAGGACAGCACACCTCAAAGAGCCGATTACAAAACGGAGCCTCCATCTTTTCAGCTGAACCCAAAGCCATTGATTTGGCTTTGGACTACATTAATGATTCTGAAGAAAAAAAACGGATATTATATTTTCTGATTCACTTTCATCTCTTCAAGCCATAGATGGCATGAAAGATGATAATCCTCTTGTTCTTCAACTTTTAAATAAATACTATGTACTATGTAAAGATAATACTATTATTTTCTGTTAGCTTCCTAGCCATACAGTAATTCGAGGAAACGATAAAGCTGATAAGGCTGCGAAAGCGGCCTTAAGCTCAAATATTATTACTTTTAAACTGCCTTTTACAGATTTTAAATCTCATATTAATAAATACCTATTTAGTTGATGGCAGTCCTCTTGGGATCTTGCTATTAATAATAAATTACATGTTATAAAATCAAAACTTGGCGAATGGCATCCTAGCAATAGGAGTATTCGTCAAGAAGAAGTTGTGTTAGCTCGATGTAGAATTGGGCATACATACTGTACACATTCATATCTCTTAAAACGCGAACCTGTTCCAGAATGTGTGCCCTGTTTTGCACCGCTTTCAGTGAAGCACATACTGGTCGACCAGGCATAAAACGTGTTTGCTGTTTAACGGTGCTGAACGCAGCCCAGGTAAGTATGTACTTGTATTTGTATCTAATATCGTATAGTGCTTAAAATGTCTTGTTTATGTAATCGATATGAATGTGGTACACCGAATGTTGATCAGGCAAGTACAATGTGTATCGTTATTAAGTATATACCATTAACAGACCAGAATATGATGAGATATACAAGATACACGCCAATGTTGAAGAACAATTTATTCCTGATTTAATATATGGAGAACGATAGCCACAAACTTACATTATCTCTTGACTAAACGCCAGTTAAATATCATGCAATTGATTGTTTATTAAGCAATTTAGTCACAAAACGCTGGTATATTATGCATGAAATATAAAATGCGTGTAATCTTTAATCACTGTTTTATGATTTGGAATTTGGTTTTGAACTAAAATATTGTAATATGTCAGTATGCTTTTACAATGTTCCTGACTACGACTTGATTATTTAATTTCTACTTGACCTATAGTATCCTGCCTTATGAATTTTATTGTACCCGTACAAGAAAATAACGAATTGTAAATATAATCACTACTAAATCAATTTCCATCAGTATGCTTTTAAAATGTTCCTGGCTACATCTTACAAAAAAAATATCATTTCATTTCTACTTGACCTATAGTATCCTGCCTTATGCATTTTGTTGTAGCAACACAAGAAAACAACGGTTTGCAAATAGTAATCACTACTAAATCCCTTTGCATCAGTATACTTTTATAATATTCCTGGCTACATCTTACACATTTTTGCTTGACATTGTTTTCCGAGGTTAGTACTTGAAGTACTTTGATTGATTTACCGGTAGATATAAAAATGAAAATATTTGTTGACGTGAACGTTGTTTTGCGAGTCATTTATTTGAACGTTTACGTTGTAAAGTATGAAAAGGGGTGTTTCTCCTTGACACAAACAACGGACTTAATGACGCTGTGAATAAATTGGTTATCATTTGGTAGGCGAAAAAAAGGTTATCGTAATAAAGCATATTTAATCTTACATTGCCATTGATATATGCTATCACATGTGTAAGCGAGGACGCTTATACACACAAAACAAGCATGATCGTACATGCATACGCGGGCACGAACGCTTACACACACACAAACACCCCTTACACATTATACTGGCAGTCAGGCACGTAAATGTATTTATTTATTTAATATTTAAAAGTTACTGTCCGTCATGCTATCATTAATGTACATGTAGTAGATAAAGGTTTACATATAAGTATACATCAGGATATGTTATTTTAACACTCACCCAGGTCGGGTTAAGGTAAAATAACTCGTGTTTTAACTCTGTCACACGAATTTCAATTCATAAACCACGAAAGTATATTGATACATTCTTTTAATTTGATAAGGGCATATGTGTTATTATCAGTCACTTCACTTATTAATTATTATATGTTGTTAGTTTGATATTGTAAAATTTAAACCCAGTATATAATTGTGAGGGATTTCAGTTAAGATGAGATTACAAAATATGCAGTGCAAAGTGGGAATACTTCAGAGGTCACTTATGATAAATTACCCTGTCACAAAATAAAGGAACGGGACTAAAGATAGTAATTTAAACTATGTTTATGGGCATTTTTGAGGAAACAGAGTGTAAAAATAGTCAGGACATATATGCAACAAAATGTGAGAGATTGTCGAGCTGTCACGGTAATTAGCAGATGCAAGCTGCGAATTTTTAAAGAGTTTTATTTTGGAAGGCCAGGTGAACGGTCATGTAGAATTAAGTCAGTTAACCTGGGGAAGACGAGTTGTTCAGATGGGGTTTAGATGGTTGGGTGTTATAGAAATGCAAGTTGAGTTGCATGATATGATCGAGATAATGGGTAATGTTTTAAATAGGAACTGATAAAAAAATGGGGACATATTTTGAACTATATTTTAGAAACTGCACATGTGTTTAATATAATTCATTAAAGTTAAAAATGACGTTTGTGACAATGTTAGAAATAAATGTATATAGAAAATCTTGTGTAATGTGTTAATGATGTGCGGTGGTGAAACAAAAAAGACCGGTCGGTATGTCCTATTCTCTCTTGATATTCATATAGTTAATAATATAACATATTAGAACATAAGTTAATGATACAACATTTTATAGTTTTAGAAAATCTACTTACATTAAAGAGTTTAAAGTAGGAAGTGAAAACAAAATATCTACTTACATTGAAAATCTTCTTTTACTTATACAAAAATGCATGTATGCGTTCATATATCATCACTTCTTTTTTAAAGTTCAACATTATATAATTTTTACTTTTACACAGTGCAACTGTAAACTACAGTGTTGTATAATAGCGTTTATGTTCAGGTACGTATCGTAATATCGCGTAATATGTGCACTTTGTTTGTTTGCATATTTCACGCGACTATCTGCTGAACTTTAATTCTGATAACAAAAGGTGACAATATGTTACCTGATTTTATCAAAACTCTGCACTCCTGACCGATTATAGGTCATGAAATATAATCAAAGAACAAATAGACAGATACTCATCTTCAATTGCATATGCATTTGAATTATGAGAAAAATAAGCAAAACCTTAAACCGTAAATGTCTTCCTCTTTCGATCATTAAATTATGACAAGAGCATCTAAAATTTGACAATGTCTTTCTTAATTGTATGGTAAATCTAAACTTTGATATGATTCAATAGTAAGCAATGACTTAAAGTGTTTGTAATGAGAGGCTTTCGAAGAATACTGTATATGTACTAAGAATATATTTTTGTTTCTGTAAATAACAATCATTGATGAGCTGTTCAAATATCTTATCGTGTTTTTCTACCAATTCCGTTTAATCTCTTCAACATAGAATAACTTTGTTTTGGATACCTGTGATTCTCTTTGCGCGTTAACTTAAGCCAATATTTAATATAGTTTGTCATAAAGGGGAAACCTTCCACATTCCCTTATCGCAAAACTATTTGCCGTGTTTTGCGATAAGTGACAGTTTTGTTTGCAGAATTTCATTTGTACATTTTCTATTTTCATAATTGAAACCTAAAATTTCTGTCCCATAACATAGAAGTGGCTTTACCATAGCATCAAATATTTAAAAATATCATTTGGATCTATTTGCCCAAATTGTCTTTGGAATCTGAAAATACAGGCTGACGCTTTCATTCCCTGTTTTGACAAAACCTCGTGAGTTTTCAACCATTTTAACTTTGGAGTGAAAAATATGCCCATATATTTATAGAAAGGCACAACTTCAACAGGTTCATTATTGAAATACCATTTTTCGGTTTGTTTAACCATAACTCCATTTCTAAATACAATAATTTTAGTTTTGTTTACATTCATATGCATTTCCACAGATTACAAAAATCTTCAATATAATGAATTTGGTGTTTTAAAAGCACGATTGTTTCGGCGAAACATGATACATTATCGGCAAACAAGAGTGCCAATATCTTCTCTATATCACCTCTGCATCACGACTAAGTTTTAACGTTTTATTAAGATTCTTTGAGCGTCGGCCGCTGTCCTATCTTGCTGCTCGCATCGAGCGTCCCTTTCCGCCATCGTATACATGCGCCCGTCTACAGCTAGCTTGTCAAAACGAAGATAAGCCTCTTTCTCTTTCGAATATGCCTCTTTCAAAAAAGATATCAGAAGACTCGAACTTTCCATACTATCTCCGGGAAGTCTTCACTGACTCTGACTATGATCTCAGTTTCACCGGCCGCATCGCTATGCTGATTTGGAGGTGCGTCGGTAGCTGCCTCCGTACTTCTTTATTTAGGTTGTGGTATTTCCGTAGAGCACTTTCCTTGTCCTTATAATACTTTAAGGATAATTTCACTAATAAGGGTCTGTAAATAGTAATCACTACTGAATCCTTTTGCATCAGTATATATTTATAATGTTCCTGGCTACATGTTACAAAATTATTATTTCATTTCTTCTTTATGTATAGTATCCTGCCATATGCATTATGTTGTACCCATACAAAAGCAACAGTTTGTAAATAGTAACCACTACTAAATCACTTTGCATCAATATACTGTTATAATGTTCCTGGCTACATCTTACACATTTTTGCTTGACATTGTTTACACAGGTTTCAGTACTTGAAGTACTTTGATTGATATACTGGTAGATATAATAATGACAATATTTGTTGATGTGAATGGTGTTTTGTGAGTTATTTATTCGAACATTTACGCTGTAAAGTATGAACAAGAGTGTACATCCTCAACACACACACACAACGGACTTAATCATTGATACCTGTTATCACATGGACGAGCACAGTCTCTTATACACATAACACAAGCACGATAGTACACACGTACGCGGGCACGGACGCTTATCACCCCCCGAGCACCCCCCACCCCCCACACACACACTCCCCAAGCACGCTTTACTGTCTGTCGTGTGATATCACGTGGGCGAGCACGGACGCTTATACGCGTATGCGGGTACGGACTTTTATCACACACACACACACACACACACACACACACACACACACACACACCCTAGCACGTTATACGTCTCACATACCAATTAATTTTGCACTGTTCTACATATAGAGACATGCTCTTCTGGAACACTGCATTACTTATGGTTCTAAAAGCATTTTCCATAGATTGTCATCTGTTGCTCGAAATATGCAGAAAAAAACATGGGGTTGACCAGGTTGCTTTTTCACAATATCCATGGTTTGAGGACACCCCTTAATTTTTGATAATTCTGTACAATTTTTGCAGTGTATCACTACGCATCTTCAAACTGTTATATCTTCATCAAACAGCAACCTGTGTCAGTTAAACTTGGCACAACTCATGACAATGTTCCATTCTTCTCATCTGTAGAAACAAAAACATGAGCATTTAAAGCATTTTCAAAAATACTATGTCAAACCAAATTACACAGCTCTAATTTCTCGGGCGTAATAATCTTGCTACCGCCATGTAGGGGAGGTAATTCTTCAGTGATACCTATACTATCAATCGTGTGCTATCACGTGGGCGAGCACCGACGCTTATACACATAACACAGGCATGATAGTACACGCGTACGCGGGCACGGACGCTTGTCACACACACACACACACACACACACACACACACACACACACACACACGTTAAACTGCCAATCGTTTGCTATCCTGTGGTAGAGCACGGACGCTTAGACACATAACACAAGCATGATAGTACACGCGTACACGGGCACGGACGCTTATCACACACACACACACACACCCCTAGCACGCTATATTGGCAATCGTGTGCTATCACGTGGTCGATTTCGGACGCTTATACACATAACACAAGCATGATAGTACACGCGTACGCGGGCACGGAATCTTATCACACACACACACACACACACACACACACACACACACACACCTAGCACGCTATACTGGTAATCGTGTGCTATCAAGTCGGCGAGTTCGGACGCTTATACATATAACAGAAGCATGATAGTACATCGAACGCAGGCACGGACGCTTATTACACATACACACTCCCCTAGCACGCTATACTGGTAATCGTGTGCTATCCCGTGGGCGAGCACGGACGCTTATACACATAATACAAACATGATAGTTCACGCGTACGCGGGCACGGACGCTTACCACACATACCCAGCACGCTATACTGGCAATCGTGTGCTATCACATGGGCGAGCATGGCCGCTTATACACATAATACAAACATGATTGTGCACGCATACGCAGGCACGAACGCTTATAACACACACACACCACTAACACGCTATATTGGCAATCGTGTGCTATCCCGTGGGCGAATTCGGACTGTTATACACATAACACAAGCATGATAGTACACGCGTACGCGGGCACGGACGCTTATCACACACACCCCTAGCACGCTATACTGGCAATCGTGTGCTATCACATTGGCGAGCACGGACGCTCATACACATAACACAAGCATAATTGTACACGCATACGCGGGCACGAACGCTTATCACACACACACACACACACACACACACACACACACACACACACACACACCTATAGCACGCTATACTGGCAATCGTGTGCTATCACATGGGCGAATTCGGAGGCTTATACACATAACACAAGCATAATAGTATACGCGTACGCGGGCACGGACGCTTATCACACACACCCCAGACACGCTATACTTGCAATCGTGTGTTATCACATGGTCGAGCACGGACGCTTATACACATAACACAAGCATGATAGTACACGCGTACGCAGGCACAGACGTTTATCACACACACACAAACACACACACACACACACACACACACACAGCACGCTATACTGGCAGACGTGTGCTATCACATGGGCGAGAACGGACGCTCATACACATAACACAAGCATGATAATACAAGCGTAGCGGAAACGGACGCTTATCACACACACACACACACACACACACACACACACACACACACACACACCTAGTACGCTATACTTGCAGTCGTGTTCTATGGCATGGTCAAGGACGGATGCTCATACACATATCACAAGCATGATACATTAACTATAAAATAAACTAGATATCAGTATTAAGTGTGTTGTACTACTCTCTGTTTCGATATCGTAGTGTAACGGTTTGAGCTGCTAACCTAAATGGCGCGAGTTTAAGCCGTATCTATGCTGATTTCTTTCTTTTTAAATTAATTCGCCATAACAGTATCAGAGTGTACTGTTTTAATTTGGTTTTTAATTTTGTAAATGTTGATAGCAAGGTTCCTTTTCCCTATATACATTGCCTGTATACAGCGTCTCACCACACCAAAGTCACAATCATCTTAAACAATTCTGTCTGATCATGGCTTACGAGGAGCCTCCGATGCCAGTGCCGACTTGCTGCAGCAAATTACAGATGACGTAATATGTACGTGTGCATATTAATAAAACATTGTAAGTAAATTTCCTCCCCAAACGTTGATTTTAACGAAAAACAGTTGCATTTTATTTAATATGTAGTTGTTTTAACAGCAACAATAGTATTACACAGTTAATATTATATATCAAGACACTCTGATACTACATAGTGCGGCAAACCAAATTGCAAAAACAAATTCAACATTGATACGGCGTGAAATCGCGACATATGGGTTGTCAGTTCAAATCATTACCACTTCGCTATCTGAACAGAGAGTAGTACAACCCACTTAATGGTATTGATATTTAGTTTATTTTATAGTTCATGTAACAGATAAATCTGCTATCATACTACAAACACCCCTCATACGGTAGGTTCCATAAAAAATAAAAACACGTAGTTTCAAAACAGCTGATTCGGTTTATAATATAAGTATTTTGTAGGTAAACAATATTTTACTATGTTAAGAGCACTTCAATAATTAGGGTCAGGCAACCTGGGGAAGAGTGTGGGAAAGATGCCTCTGCCGCTGGTGAAGGTATGGGGGACTACCCCTGGTAATGAACACTAACTGCTGCATTTATCTCTTCATATAAACTTATTGTTCATGTCAATGTTTTTGTGAAATTTTGTGAACATTTATTTATTATAAAAATGCACAAAAATAAAAAACAACACTTTAAGGTGTATTTAAACCCAGTATATTGCGCACTGTGACTGATTGGTTGAACATGTATTATGCCATCGAAGGCTAACCGCTGTTTCCTGGGATCCTGAAAGCTTTACCAGTACTCGAGCACACCTTATGTCTGAAAGTAACCGATGACTTTCCCACTTGAATCAGTGGTGAGAGTGGAATGATAATTAGATGCAATGTCATATATCATCCATCCAGAAGATTGTGGCCGGGAGGGGATTCGAACTCACGACCCCTGGATTGATAGTCATCTGAGCTGATCGGGCATGGCTTCACACTGCGAATCAAGATGAAGGGGAGGGTGTATTAGCCCCCTCCTATGATTGTTATTTACTCCAATAGTTTGTGACTAATAAATACTTTTATTAAAGAAACACACACGCATTAGAAACTTAGACTTAACTATACAAAAGCTGTCTGAGGGAAAGCGCGCTTGACTTTTCGATTATTTGTCACAGAAAAACAAATTTGATTGAGACTGATGACACACCCAAGCAAATAAGAGTTATCTAACTTACACAATTGACAAAATATCTTATATCACTGAGTGCTTGAATAATGCCGAATTATTACAGGAAAATTTCAATATAAAATAGTTCTAATGGCAACAAATCCCAAAGTTCATGCATTGGGACACAGGTCAGTGTGTAAACGCCACCTAGTGGTATCACAATGCATATAGTTTTGTTGTGTTTAACCCAGAACTGTTTATTGTTTGTTTTCATTTGATGCTAATTTCATTTTGGTCCTTTTAATTTTATATGCAAATTGAAATTAAAGTTTGAAATCCAAACGGAGTTTTATTAATGCCATTAAGTATCGTATAAGCATAAGCTCCAGAACTGGTACAAGCTCTACCTGATGTTTATAGATTACGTTACCACGGAACAGTTAATTGTTGTTTGTTTGTTTGTTTTTTTTTTGGGGGGGGGGGGGGGGGGGGGGGAGGGATATTAAGTAACAGCTCTAGAATCTTTACAAGGTTCTTATGACAACAAATCCTAGAGTTCGTGCATTGGGACACAGGTCAATGCAAAAGCGCCACCTAGTGGTAACACAGCTCAAAGAGTTTTGTTGTGTTTAACCAAGAACAGTTCTTATGACAACAAGTTCAAGATTTCACGAGTTGGGACACAGGTCAGTGCTTAAGCGCCACCTAGTGATAACACAGTGCATATAGTTTTGTTGTGTTTAGCCCAGAACAATTTTATTGTTTGATGTTATCTGTTTCTATTTTCATTTTGGTCCTTTAAATTTTATATGCAAATTAAAATTAAAGTTTGAAATCCAAACGGAGTTTTATCAATGCAATTTAGTATTTGGATTAATAAGCATAAGCTCTAGGCTCTTCCTGATGTTTATAGATTACGTGACCACGGAACAGTTTATTGGGATTTTATTGCTTTTTATTAAATTTTTCCTTTAGTTCTTTTATTTTAAGATACAAATTGAAATTAAAGTTTGAATGTCAAACGGGGTTTTATTAATGCAATTTTAGTATTCTTATACACATATTGAAAACTTTGAATTTGAAGTCAGAGCTCTATATAGAGAACCGATACTAGCTATACCCGATTTGTAAATAGAATACAAAAGTAAGGCTATGATATTTGATAATTTAAATGTATTTGATACTATTTTTTTTTGGCTTTATTTTAAAGGATATTGAATAATGCATAACCTATGACTGTATGGCGGTACGGCTGATACGGACCCTGCCGATAAAATACTCATATTGCTCAGAAATGAATCACAATGAATCAGTATATCGGTATACTTGTGGCTATGTATTTTGACGAATGTTAACATCTTTACAATCTTGGTCGAGGGCCATTTGCCATAAATTAATGAAATCTGGTAATTTTTACTGTAAAGCCATATATGGAAAACCAACCCCATCCCTGGCTGCCATGTTTTTTCTATGAATTGCAACAGCTTTTACAATTTTAGTAGAGGGTCACCCTAGGAATGTTTCAATGAAATAATTCAGCAATCGGGCAAGTAAGTTTTTATTTTTTTTTATTTTTTTACTTAAAAACATACAGAGAAAACCAGCCCAAACCCGAGAAGGACATGTTTTTTTTATGAATCGCAACACTTAAACATTCTTGGTAGAGGGCAATAAATACACTACAAAGGAACATTTCTAACAAAGTATTAAAAAAACATTTCTGTGAAATGACTTTGAAATTGGGCCAGAAGTTTCTGACAAGAAGATTTTTCCTTACTGCATATATTGGCCATACCTATTACCGCGAGTCTAAAATTGTGTCATTCATGTTAATAATGGCATCAATAATAAACAGTAATACAATTACTTAAGTGTGCTGAGTAATTCACAGTTGCCGGTATGAAATGTGAACAAATACCAACGCTAACGGAAGTTAGAGCTTTGCCCATGGCTGTGATATTGTTATTAAACAAACATTTGCTATAATAGTCATATTGCGGTAAACAAGGGATAAATAAAGTTTGTTTTAACATTTTTTGTAGAGGACCATCCCAGGATCATTCCTGTGGTGTTTGATTTAAACTGAATGGGTGTATTCAGGAGTTATCTTTTGAAGCATTGTTGTTTACGGACGGATGACAGACGAAGCATGATCACAATAGCTCACCTTCAGACAGTGAGCAAAAAATCGAAAGTAAAACAAAATGAAATAATAAAACGTCAATGAATCAGATATTTTTCATTCAGGTCAGAATCATGCATGATTCACGATTAAACATCTTAAACACCATCCTAACAGTTAACTGTTAATTTCTATGTGATGCATAAAATCACATGAAAATCAACATTATATAACATTTTCATGACTTCCCATACATTTTGAAAATCTGTTTGGCCATTCATGAGAAAAAGAGTTTGAAAGTTTTTAATTATTTTTAGTAATGGCGGCCATCTTGAATTTCAGTTAAAAAAATATTTTGTATATTCTCCTATGCAATAGAAACATCCATGTGAAGTTTCAGTTTAATTGGCCTAGTGGTATCCCTATATAAAATTGCAAGTCCCCTAACAGGGCCCCTATAAATTTTTGCCCCTGAATTCTTATCTGCAATCAAACCCCTACACATAGGGATAATTTATGCTAAATGTGAACAAATCTGACATACTGGTTCTTAACAAAACAAATTTAGTAATTCCCTATTTTTACCCTTTCGGGCCCCTCCTGACCCCTTAAGACAGTGGAACCCAGTTATTATTTACAAAACTGAACCTCCTTCACTAAACAATGCTTCTGTGAAGATAAAGGCAAAATCATTTCCATTTAAATATATATATATATTATAATGACATGTGTTCCCTAATTGAACCCTCGGTGCGGGGTAATTTTAACCTTAGACAAACCATTTGAACAAATCTAACAAAACTATAGTTGGGCATCATTACTACATTAACATTTTGGAAATCTGTTGGGCCGTTCATGAGAAGAAGTTTTTTTAAGTTTTGGACTATTTTAGTAACAGATGCCATCTTGAATTTCAGATCGAAAAAAACAAATTTCTTAAAGTCTCCTATGCAATAGAAACATCCATGTGAAGTTTCAGTTTAATTGGCCTAGTGGTTTCAGAGAAAGTGCTGCTAATAGACGACAGACGACGGACGACGGATAACGCACAATCGCATAAAATAAGCCTTTTAGGGTTTAATAGCCCCCCTATTCTCGAGATTCAAGACAATGACAATCTTAAAATTGGTGAATTAAAGCTAGAAATTAGCAGATGCAATTGCAATTATTGAAACTGTCAATTGGGAACTTTTACCACTCAATTTGGAAAAAAGATACTATTTGATATTTGGAATATGAACCAATAACGGCTATGAAAATTGCCAGAAAAAAACAATGAGTCTCCAAGATTAGCCATTTTATAGCTTTAAAACCCATGTGTTTAGTGACATTTTCCAAGAAAAGTATATGTATCAAAATATGCATATCCAAGCTCTTAAGCTTCCAGATGAGGGCCATTGAATAGTCTTATTATTTATTAAAAACTGCCCTTTACTTCAAATACAACTACAGCATTAAAAGGGAACATTTATCCAAATCCATTTATTTAGCCATTTAAAGCCTTTAAAATTGATAAATTAAAGTTAATCTATAAATTATACCATGCAGATATGTAAGTGCTTAATAGATGAGGGTCATTAAACAATCTCATTATTTATTTTAAACTGCACTCTGAAGTAAGATGATTCATTTCTTAGGCATTTTAAATGACCATTTCTGAAGAAAAATCGTATCTATAAATATCCAGCAAAAAAAAAATGGTCATACAACATTCATCTTCCAATAATAGAATTACCATTTTTATTGTCCCTGGAGTTACTACAAAGTTTTAACATTGCATGGTTCTTTTAGAGTCATTCTATGCGTTATGATAGGTCTCCACCAATTGAAATAACAAATAACCAAGCCAGTGTAACGTGCATCTTTTTTCTCAAAATTCACCTTGTACTGCTGACATTTTACTAATTTGGTGTGTCCCTGGGTGTAGTGTACATTTATCATGTCTCATAGTTACAGGTAAACCTTCTATGTGTTCGACTTTATTGTTTGTTTCTATTAACGGATGTTCAGTCAGTCAAAAAAGTTTTTCTTAGACATTTTCTTCCATTTTCTTTTCAGAATACTAGAAATGCAGATGTCACCGAGTTTCTGAACAGATACGTCACAGACATTTCAATGGACCAGGGACCATAGTTATGTTCATATTTAATTGGCTAATCACTTTGGTATACTACATAATGGGTACAGACATAATAATAAAACATTTAGTGACTAGTTATCATCTTTCTTCATAATAAGGCAGTCATACAACTGAACCTGGAAGAATAACGTTCAAATAAGAACAGATTCGTTACCATATTGGTCTAACTACACTCCCAGTTTTAAATACTTTACCAGTTTTAACTAGTTAACCTTGCAGTAGCCTCTTTCTAATCGTTAAAAATATCACATTTGAAGTGATCTTACCAACCTATTAATTTGAATTAATTGTGTTACATATTCTCTCATGAAATTGCTATAATTGAGCAACTACGTGTTCAGGACATCATATTTGTCTACGTGGTGACGAAACAGAAAAGTATGAAGCTCAAAATTGTACGGATACACTTTTTTGGCAAGAGGCTGAATATATCATTTAGTTTTTCTCTTAAAATCCAGACTTGTTTTCTCAATATATTGGTCATTCGCATTTAAATGCATTGTGCAACTTCATACACTGCTTTGTTCATGTTGATGTGGTGAGGTATTCGTGTGTTTTTTTTTGTACCTGGCTTCAGCCTGTGTATTTAATTTGAAAGCCATATTGAAGATGTAAAGTATGGTGATGTATCTGTTGAGTTGGTAACTTATATGTGTAAATGATCGAATATTATACAAGTTGAATTTTTAACAACAACAACAAAACAACATTACCAACAACAACAGTAACAACAGCAGCAGCAATGTAAACACGTTTCTTTCACAAAATTAAAATTAAACAAAATGAAACTATACATGTATATCAAAGTATAACACTTTTGGATGACTAGGTTGAAATACAGAAATCCCAAAGAAACGACAAAGGAAGAAAGGGACAGAGTTCTTTTACAGGAAAGAAAACGAGCTGCGATGAATACAGATGAGAAAGCAGATAACGTTTGCAACAGTTGGAAGTGACACACAGCTACCTATGCACTGACGAACCGGTCAATATTGAAGGTTCATCGTCGGATCAGCCAATTGTCACAGAAAAGTTTGAAACTACAACTGAGTCCAAACCAGTTATACCAACAGTCAACTCTTACATCACAGTGCATTATGGCGAATACTGGTTTATTGGTAAAACCGATGAGGCCAAGGAAGAATTTTATGTACATGTCTCTTTCTTGTCAAAGCACAATGCTAAGGACCACTTCCAGTTTCGGTGGGTTTAACGAAGTAATTGAGTTTCATGTATAACTAAATTGGTCAGGCATCTAATCACTGTTAGTTATTTGGTCTGGTAGATTTTACAATGTAACAGTGTTCTGCAGGAAACTAATTCCACAGTTCTCTCGAAGACATTCCGATTGAAACAGATACGTGATATTGTTTTAAGCAAACTGTCTTTCGAGATAGATCTTCGAATCTTTTTAGTCTTTACAAATGCATTACATTTCAGCAGGATTTATTAGTCATACTAAACTTTGCAGTAAGATTTCGGTATGCTATGTATTTCTTTATTCCACATAATTCTGAATCCCCCCACTTCCCTCCCCAAAATCCATAGTTTATTAATTTGATCATGTTTGTGCAGTGGGAATATGTGGTACAATTACACTTATCGAAGTATATATTTTGTGTTGTCTTTTGTGTTAAAATGTTGTATTCACATGTGCGTATAAACTGTTTTTTGTCATATCTATTGAATGCCTTTAGTTATGGATATTGCAGTGCATTCAGTTAGTTGCTTTGGTTAAGCTATTATGGAGAAAATCCATCTGTTATGATTTCTATCCTATATTTAATGTTTGTGGTTTCAAATTTATTATTTAACTTAAAATTATTTAACGCTGGATAAATCAATACATACAAAAATGAAATAATAAATGTATTTGAACTGCAAAATTTAAACCT
Organism: Panopea generosa; assembly: GCA_029582155.1. NCBI lineage: Eukaryota > Metazoa > Mollusca > Bivalvia > Adapedonta > Hiatellidae > Panopea > Panopea generosa. Next base: position 65,752,876 of record CM055904.1, read on the forward strand.
GCAAATTGAATGATTTGTTCAAATAGCGCAATAAAATGCTATAATCGTAATATCCACCAGAACATGTTGCAATGTAACTTCTGGTGTTTGTCATATCAAAATACCATATCACTGAATATGTCATTCTTGCAGTTTAAATCTAATTACTTGAACGTCGTTCTGTTAAGAGGTAACATATCTGTGCGTGGTAAAACTAGGTTGATGTATTGCAAGCATCATATCTATGAAACCCGACTTACCAGTATAGATTTGAGTTCTTCAGATGTGTGGCTTTCATGATATATAGGAATGAAACGAGTGCTCTGGCCATATTTTCACTGTAATCTCATCCCTGATGGCTTAAGCTAGTGGAATGAATGACAAATTGAAAGTTACAATCTATAACCAGCAATGGGCTATCTTTGAGAATAAGTTATTAAGTGCTAAAACTTTATATTTATAATATATATATATATATATAAATCAGAGTTTATAACAATATCACCTGCACATCTGTACAGTTAGTTATGAACGGAGAATAAAATGATTTATAGTACTGTAAAAAACTATACTAGTGTGATTGACAATGTTTGAGATTGAAAGAATCAGTATCAGTCTGTAGAAGTACTATATATAGTATTTATAGGAAACTGTTTCAATGTGCAACTTCATTGGAAAAAGACTGGGTATGTTACCAATAAAAATAACAACAGTGTGTATTTTACATATTATAAGTTGGTGTTATGCACACAAGTTGGTGTATAATGTCATTCTAATGGATGCTTACGGTATGGGTGTAGAAGGTAAAGTGACAGTCTGTTGGATAGATTCAAATAACATAAGGACTTTATCATGAAATTAATATAAGATTTTAGCATAATGCTTATACCATTGCTGGCTTGAACATATCACCAGCTAACCAAACCCCTCTTTCCTGATACCCTTGAATTTACAACACAATACTTGATCACAACTGTTGTACTGTCCCTATGACAGAAGATAATCAACCAAATAGTTCGTGGCATTTGCCTTCTTAATAACTATCCTAGCTATTTCGTCACAAGATAGATGCTGGTCCAGTGTAGCACCATCCTAGATCTTTAAAGGAATTTAAGTTATCAAAATGGAAACCAGTTGCTTGGGCATGTACAGTTATTGAGGAATGTTGAAAAATAATATGTATACAACTCATATATCATTATTCGTCACAAGAGACCTGTGGTCTAGGGTAGAGAGTTTACCTTACATGCACAAAGTTGAGGGTTAGATTCCCAGATGAGTCATCCTTCAGATTTAAAAAAATGGTACTAGAAGCTATATATGTAAGAGGATAGTTCTAGGTCTGATTGGCCTGGTGTTTGTATAATTTGACTGGGTGGAGTATCATACCATGAGTCTGTGGCTTGATACTCCATATGGCAGTGCTTAGAATACTGTCAAGTAGACACCATCACGATATAACTGAAAAATTGTTGAAAGCAATGCTAAATACCATACAATAACACATTTTTACAAGAGTCTGAAATATGTTCTTTGTGAAGTCTTGTAATAAACAATCTATAGTATAGATTTAGAAAGAATAAGGTAATGTTTGTTCGAGCTATCGCACAGATGTGAAACAAGTTTAAGAAAGCAAAAAGAGACATAACTAAGGCTAATTGATACCTGTGGAACTGAGATTAAAGATCTACCGTAGTGATAAGCAGTCTTGTGCATATAAATGTATATATTATAAGAACTGAATCAGACAAAACTGATTGAGTTACTGCACACATACTAATTAAACTGTACTTTTACAGTAAACAAAGGGTCACAACTCATGTATAAATCAAATGTGCTCAGTTTTAAATACAATTCAATGCAAGATATTGCGATAAGTAATGTTGCATTGAATTAAATATTTGTTTCGAAATATTGAGCGAATGTAAAATAAAATGTAATTTTACATTCAACGGGCACAAGTCGTATAAACTTTTTTATGCAGAGCTGGATTTTAATTCCATGAAACTTTATTGATAAGATGCCTTGTCTAACAATTTGAAATCAAGCAACATTTGTGCGAAGTATTAGTGGACACTCGCTTTTTCACAACTTTGACTAAGTCAACGACCGTATTTCTCTTGATATCTGTATGAATTGGCTAATTATCAAACTTGACATTGATTCTGCACAGGAAGGAATGCAAGCGCTGAGGTAAGAGCGCATAAACACCTTCAGCCAGCACATTTCCAAGCGCTGTGTAAGGCACTCATTGACATACATTTCACTAGCAAAACTTAATTAATCAGTTAAAGTCATCATATTTAGTTTCACTAAACGCATTAAGATGAGAAAAGATACAATATCATGAACAACCATATTTTATTGTACAATGGTTAGAAAAAATAAATTCTTGAAAGACACATCACATTCCTTAAGAACACCGTCATGTTTTATTCTGTCCCTGTTGTATTCTTCATTTATCAACAAAATAAGATATCCAGCGGTGAAATATGCCAGTTTTATTATCCAGTGACGGTTGAAAATGGTGATAGTAAAAATGTACACATATCATTCATGAACAACCATATTTTATTGTACAATGGATAAAGAAAACAAAATTCTTGAAAGACACGTCCCTTTCCTTCAGAGCACTGTCATAATGCATTCTATTCCTGTTGTATTCGTCATTAATCCACAAAATAAGTTATCCAGCGGTGAAAGATGCCAGTTTTATTATCCAATGACAGTTGTTAATGGTGATAGTAAATACAAATATCATTCATGAACAACCATACTTTATTGTACAATGGATAAAGAAAACAAAATTCTTGAAAGACACATCACGATACTTCAGAGCAATGTAATATTGTATTCTATTCCTGTTGTATTCTTCATTAATCCACAAAACAAGTTATCCAGCGGTTAAAGATGCCAGTTTTATTATCCAATGACGGTTGTAAACGGAGACAGCAAAAAATGTACACATATCATACATGAACAACCATATTTTATTGAACAATGGATAAAGAAAACAAAATTCTTGAAAGAAACATCCCGTTCCTTCAGAGCACTGTCATGTTACATTCTATTCCTGTTGTATTCTTCATTTATCCACAAAACATGTTATCCAGCGGTGAAAGATGCCAGTTTTATTATCCAATGACAGTTGTAAATGGTGATAGTAAATATAAATATCATTCATGAACAACCATACTTTATTGTACAATGGATAAAGAAAACAACATTTTTGAAAGACATATCAAATCACGATACTTCAGAGCAATGCAATATTGCATTCTTTTCCTGTTGTATTCTTCGTTAATCCACACAATAAGTTATCCATCGGTGAAAGATTCCAGTTTTATTATCCAATAACGATTGTAAATGGTGAGAGTAAATACACATATCATTCATGAACAACCGTATTTTATTGTACAATGAATTAACAAAAACAACTTTTTTGAAATACATATCACATCACGATACTTCAGAGCAATGCAATATTGCATTCTAATCCTGTTGTATTCTTCATTAATCCACAAAATAAGTTATCCATCGGTGAAAGATGCCAGTTTTATTATCCAATGACTGTTGTAAATGGTGATATTTAATACACATATCATTCATAAACAACCATATCTTATTGTACAATGGATAAAGAAAACACAATTCTAGCAAGACATATACCGTTCCTTCAGAGCACTGTCATGTTGCGTTCTATTCCTGTTGTATTCTTCATTAATCCACAAAATCAGTTATCCAGCGGTGAAAGATGCCAGTTTTATTATCAAATGACGGTTGTAAATGGTGATAGTAAAAATGTTCACATATCATTCACGAACAACCATATTTAATTGTTCAATGGATAAAGAAAACAAAATTCTAGCAAGACATATCCCGTTCCTTCAGAGCACTGTCATGTTGCATTCTATTCCTGTTGTATTCTTCATTAATCCACAAAATAAGTTATCCAGCGGTGAAAGATGCCAGTTGTATTATCCAATGACAGTTGTAAATGGTGATAGTAAATACACGTAGCATTCATGAACAATCTTATTTTATTGTACAATAGATAAAGAAAATCAAAATTCTTGAAAGACACATCACGATACTTCAGAGCAATGCAATATTGCATTCTGTTCCTGTTGTATTCTTCATTAATCCACAATATAAGTTATCCAGCCATGAAATTTGTCACATAGCATTTAGATCATCATTTCATGTTGTATTCTTCAAAAATCAAGATGGCAATTTTAGTATCCAGTAATGGTTGGAAATGAAGGTGATTTGAAAATGGTAAAATAAAGTAGCTGAATGAGTTTGGATGACACACTCTGCTTTGAGCTGAATAGTGTTTCATTATAAATTAAGTTAAAAATTGATGGTTCAGCATAACATTATTCTATCAATATGTATACAAGTAAGAAATATAGCATTCTTGCGTATGCACCTGGATTTAAATCTGCTTCTTCCTGTTAAAGTACAAGGTCCATTCTGATGCATTGACGTACTTGTGTGTATGTACAAAGTTGTTGTGAGGTGCAACAATGCACAGATTAATAGTTAGATAATAATTAGAAATGTGTCCATGGGACACAGATCCACCGCTTTGTAACTACATTGTAAATATCAATAATGCCAAATATCAAGTTTCATCAAAATCGGTCCATCAATAAACATTTTAGAGGTCGGGAACCGTCAGCTAATCAGAGTCCAGAACACCTAATTAATATGCGCCAATTCCATCAATTGTCGAACTTGACCTGGGTGTAATTGATATAAAGCCAAATATAAAAACATGTATGGGGTCAAATTAATGGTCACCAGGACAGATTCGAAGCCCTAACGTCTCACGCCACTATAACATTTCCCATAGGGCTCCATTGTAACATTTATGTCCAAAGCAGATGGAAAAACAAATTTTGAGCATATGTCTGGGCTTAAATTCTTCACTGGTTCAAGATATGCAATTATAAAGGGAAAAAAATCATACCTTGACCGGATTTATGTCCGAAACAGAGTGAAAAAATAAATTCTGCAGCATGTGTCTGGGCTTAAATTCTTCACTGGTTCAAGATATGCAATTATAAAGGGAAAAAATCATACCTTGACCAGGTTGGTTTTTTTTTTAATTCAATGCTTTTGTGAGACCTATCAATTTCCAGAGTAATAATATGTCAACTATTCGCCCTAGATGTGGTACGAACCAACAATTCTGAAATGACACAGAATTGTCCATAAGCTGGTACCAGCATCAAATTTTCAGTAGTGATTACTAAAATACTGACCATTTAACTCATGCTAGCAAAAAACAAACCATTGCAGTACAAAGCCCTGACAAAAGAAGAAAAAGACAACTAAAGTTTTTCTTCTACCTCATCAATCCGGAGTACACTAGGGAAGTTCTAGAGGTGTGAGTCCTGAAGAGGACTTTTTTTAAATTTTAAGATTCTACATTTACATATTATGTAATAATACTTAATACAAATTCAATAAAGCTAAATGCATCCCCATATCTGAACTAGAAATAAAATAAGTTGCAGTGACACATGGTTTCAGTCAAAATACTGCTATTTCTTGTAAAAAAGCAAGAATTCACAATCATACAGTCTAAGTTGCATGATAACTTTACCAACTGTGTCTAAAAAGGTCTGAAACTTGGTACATAGTAAAATGAAAAGGTGTCTGAAAACAGGAAGAAAAAACATATACATGTATTTTGATAACAAAAAATGATATTGTGGAACAAATCTTATCAAACATAACTGTTTTATTTTAGATAAAATTTCAATATCAGAATGATATGGCAGCCGTAAAAGCAAACAATTCAAGCTATTTTCATGCTCAAGTACTCCATTAACTATTCGACCTAGATGCGGTTCGAACCAACAGTTCTGAAATGACACAGAATCGTCCAGAAAGGTGGTATCAGCATCAAATTTTCAGCAGCGATTAATAAAATATTGACCATTTAACTCATGCTAGCAAAAAACAAACCAATGCAGTACAAAGCCCTGAAAAAAGAAGAAAAAGAGAACTAAAGTTTTAGTTCTACTTCCTTCATCCGTCCAGGGTACTCAAGGAAGATAATAGTGGTGTGAGTCCCTCAGAGGTCTGGGCAGTGGCTATGCCAACCGGTAGCTGGTTCCAGATGGATACCAGGTAAAATAAAGCTGTGCCTGTAAATGTTCATCCCGCCTAGGAATGTCCTCTGATTGATGGTGCAGTGGGGGTAGAGGTACATGACTGCTGAAATGTCTATCACGTCGTGGCTGATCCTGTAGTCCCACAACAAGCTTGGCAAACTCTCATCTCTGTTGCAGATGGCCACTGAAGTTTGTTATGTGTAATAAAGGTGAGATTTGATAAGCATATTTATTTGTTTTCTCAAGACTTTGCGATGTAATTTCCAAAAAATAGAATACCTTTTCTTTACAAAGTAAAATAAATACCAGTATCTTTGTATTTATCCCAATTTGGTTTCTTGAACGATATAAACGATAAACGAAAAGTAATTAATAATTGATAATCGAGCAAATGATCAAAACGTCGACAGCAATTTTGCGGATGAACATAGTCAGCCATTTTCATTGCTTTCTCGTTACACATACGAAATTTTAAATTGTTCGTTTCACCCTAATAATTTTCGAACTGATATTTCATTTTACATGTAATTTACCTATTGATTATTGCTAAATGAAAATAAATGTATGTTTAAGCCTTTATTTACCCTGGTGCTTTGAATGAGAAGTAAAATCTTATAGAAGCTTATTAAAACCTGTTCCCACTGACCTAATTATACACATATAACTGATTAGTGCTGATGCCTTTAACTCCTTATTATTCCTCTTTGGAATAATCTCCCACAAACTACTGTTGCCATAACTACAGTATATGGTTTCCAATCAACCATTTATCATCAGGGTTATGCACGGTGCATCCGCCAAATTCAGAGTGACTTTGTTATTAAATGTTTTCAATGGGAAAAGGGGGTGGGAGTAAAATTTGAATGCCACCACATTGCAAATTGTCGTTATTGACCAAGCAATTCACGAGAGATAGAAAAATAGAACCATTTTACACACACTGTATATATATATAGATTTATAACTAAAATAAAAGCATGTTAATTATAAATATTTTTGTCAGTGTAAACATTTTATAGTTAAAATACTCGTAATGGTACTCATCAATGTAAACACATCATTAATTATTATAAAATCAGAGACATATTTGAATAAGTTACTGGTAATATTTTACATTTTAAAGTTGTGATTAGTAAATTAAAGCTTACAAGGATGATTTTGCAATTACACAGCTATACTGTGTACAACTGTTCATGTGTGTTAACCATCAAAAACAATTAATCATACAATATAGACTGACTGTGATTTACAAATCTGAAAATAAAATGGGGCAGTGGATTGCTTGCATCAGCAGTTGTTGGTTTGACCTCCCAGAAAACAACCATCAATACTGGGGTGTTGTCCATTTTGTTGACCAGCCTGCATTGACCTTTTGGCCATTAGTGTCTATTCTATTGACTAGGGGTTCTGTTGACCACAACCAATATCCATACTGATGGCAGTAAATGGGTTGAATTATGTACTATATTAACATGTGTACTTAATTTAAATGTGATTTTAATGTCCGGGAGCATTATTTTTTAATAAATATCATTCAAGATGAGATTGTTGAAGACAAATATTTTAGTATAAATTTTCTTTATATTTCTACCAGAGTCAAAACTATACTGCTTCTATTCAGAAAACAGACTCAAGAATGTTTTAGCTCTGAGCATATAAGAAACTAGTATAACCTTAATCTGAAATAGAAATGAGTGCATCAGCTTGTTACATGTACCAGCATATAGGTCTCACTGAACAATTATCTCCCTTGCATGACGGTAGCAAGATTATTACGCCCAAGAAATTAGAGCTGTGTAAAGTGGTTGGGTAATTTTTTTTTTAAAAATGCATAAAATGTCGTATTTCTTTGTGCATATGGGAACATTGGAACGTTTTCATGATTTCTGCAAAGTTTGGGTGACCCTGGGAACTGTTTGATGATGCTATAACATTTTAAAGATGCGTAGTGATACACTGCAACAAATGGGCAGAATTGTCAAAAATGAAGGGGTGCCATCAAACCATCGAAACTGAAAAAGCAACCTGGTCAACCCCATGTTTTTTTCTGCATATTTGGACCAACAGAGGACTATTTATGGGAATAAGGCACTTTTAGAACCATTGGTAATGTATCCAGTGTTCCAGAAGTGCATGTCTCTATATGTAGAACAGTACAAAATTAATTGGTGTGTGAGACGTTATACTACCAGTGCAAATATGTGAAATAAGACTAATAGGATTTTTCGATTATAGCTTTGCTAAGGCCATCCTTAAAAAGATATTTGTTTGCTGTGCTCCGGGCCAGTATTTTCCATGTGGGTAGGTAAGTAGCTATTTATTTTATTGTCAAATTTTGATTTTGCATAGTCATTTTAAAAAAAAAAGGACAGAAATCATGAAAAAAAAAATTAAACGGTTTGAAAGTCAATAAAAAAGTTTAAGTAGCTGCAATTTTTAGCGAGTAGGTAGGAGCACGGCAAACAATTTATTTTCTAAGTACGGCCTAATACTTTAGGAACATTGTTCCAAATTGCTAAGATATTAATAAAGAGTGTTTAATGTCAACCACATTAAAGTGGTAATAGAGCAACATAATCTTAAATAAAAAGTAAGTTGTAAATAATAGTATTTATACAGAGCAGGTAGTGGTAAGGCCAGATTTTTTCAATTTGTTGAGTTATGAAATTCACTTTTCCAAGTTATATATGTTAAAAAAAAAATCACACTTGCTGTTCTATGTATGTTTATAACAAAAACATTTATAATGCTTACAATGTACTTTTTATATTCTATTAGAGAGCTATTTTTTTTATAAAGAGAAGCAACTAATTTAAAAATCTCAATTTCAAGACAACGGAACTCAGCTTACAGATACCAGACTGAAATGATTTATAAGCTATAAATGCATTCAAATATTATATAATGCACATTTTTAATCATAAACGTGAGGGCGTATTCCAATTAAACTTTGAGATAAAATTAACAGTACACATGATATATATTTATTTTATTTTGGACTGTTGGCAAAAATCTGAATTTTGAGAAATACTATTAATAGTGTCAACAAAGCTCTAAGTATGTTATGACTTATACACTGTTCTTTTTATAACATTCACGTTATACTTGTAACAATGTCTCCTTAGACCTTGAATGGAATACTGTTCTTGTGCATGGTCTCCATTCCTGAAGATTTAGGGACCAGAAGACGGCCAAAGGAGGGCAACTAAGTTGGTGTCTGGAGTGGGAGATATGGCCTACGTTTTGCATCGGATTTTTTTTTAAATGCGTTATGTTTTCTTCTGAATTAAAACATGACCAAATATGACATGTAATATATTTATAATTTTACCTGTATCTCAAACAAATTATAATCGTCCGGACTCTAGTATATACCGATTACTATTCAATTCTTATCACTATTTCAAAAACGTTGTTACTTCCAAATACATTTAGTTTAGTAAAGTTCATTTAAAACGACTGTTGATTTCATAGTTTACCTTACTTTCAGTAAACACATTAATTCCATTTCTTAATACATTAACAAACATTATTTTCAGTTTATTATGTTGCCAATCAATGCTATCCTCATAATCTCCAACAATATAGTCCGAACATTATCCGAATGACTTTCCATCAAAATTTTGTATCTGTAAATATATAGGATTCGTCGATTCTCACCGATTGTGAACCTAAAATAAAATATATCGAAATGACATCTTAAACGAAGGTAACACATTATATTATCTATCTCCCTGAGATATTCTGTCGAGCGGTTTTTATGAAAAAGCGAAGTATATGTGATTTTGTACATAATAGCCGTTTTCAAAATCGCCCTTTTTAACATTTTTTTTACTTAAAAACCTAATGTTCTTATTTAAAATTTATTTTGCATTTAATTTGTCACAATCAACTCTGTAATCTTATGAAAGGATATAGTTGTACAATGTTTATTAATAGGTAAAATTTTGTGTCAAACATTACGGCGAATCGTTTTGTTATATATATATATAGGTTTTTCTAGTAATAAATTAATAATATTTTTTTAGAAGGAGAGTATTTTTAAACATTTTATATATCAAAATGTGTTGCAAAAAGATATCTGAAGAATCCTGAAGGCCTCATTGAAATATCAAATAGCAGTACGAAGTAATAGAGAAATATTAACTTTTTGGCTGTCTTGGCATAATTTCCATTAGTTTATATCGTCCAATTAGATACACTTGATCGATTTTCGAAAGTGAAATTTGTTTTTGCCACTAATGAGAATTTTTCTACTAATACATGTATTATATCGATGTATTTCCAAAAGTTGAAAAAACGTATGACTGAAATATGAATCTTAAACAATAGCAAATTGTATTCTGATACTAGAATAGCGATTCCTTAATATATTCTTCATCTTGATTTTTTTTCCAAATAAGATTGCAAAATTGGTTAATGACACATTTTGGGACTGTTTAATGTTATTAGCAGAATAATCGTCATTTGAAGAAGTGCTTTATATAAATTGCGTTAAAAAAACTATACATTACTATCAATAATGAATCGGAAATAAACGCTTTCCGTATTTTTTTGTGAAAATTAAGAATTTTAGGACTGTTTAATGTAATTAGAAGTTTTTAATTCATTGAAGCGGTGTTATGTAAGAATTGTGTTTCAATAAACTATACATCCCTATAGACAATGAATCAAAACTAGATGTATATACATGGTCCTCCAGAAAACACTCGACACAGTAACGCTTACAGGACAAGTGCAAACATTAAAACATACAACATTTATAACTTATTACGAGTTTGGATCAATAGTGCTTAAGCAACGTGTATCTACAAGTATGTGTCAACCGGTAATACTCTGCATATAATGGGATACCCGGAGGATCAGTCCTTGAAAGTTTAAAATATACGAAATTGCAAGTAACATGCACAAAATAAGTGACGCTCGAAGAGTTCACATCTCATGAATGTTCGACAAAAATGCTCACTTCATATATTAATATTTTATTGCACTCGATTAATACAACTGCGACCTATTTCCCAATCATCAAACCACGTGTAAAGTATGTAATGCAACATTTACCTGACGCAAGAGCGGCTCTCGCTCCGCCCACTGGCACGTGGTGTTGTCTATCCACGTGAATACAATGTACATGTTATACAATGTAGTGTTTGCTAAGAGTGCGTTCGCTTTTTAAGAAAATGGCGGCGTTGGAACTTATATCGATCGCTGATCACTTTTTGGATTGAAAGCACGCATTAGATCAATTGCTGTAGATGAGTGGAGAAAAGGACATCATAACATATACTGCAATACTATATAACTGGTTTTAAGATAAGACATTATTGGATTTTACAGACATGTGTAAAGCGTTTTAGAACTATAGTTTTATAACACAAAAAGAAACTTACAAGTGTCACTGCACTGTCTTTTAAATTCAAACAAGCTAGCCAACATGACAGTTATTGTGCATGTTTATGAGCAGAAAATTCTTTCTATGTAGAACAGAAAGTCAAAGTCAACTGTGTAATGAGACCTGAAGCGTACAATTTCTTACAGCTACTAAAGGAGATACTTGTGTAACAATGTGTTCGAAGATAGCTAAGACAAAATACTAAAATAGCGGTACAATGTCATTAAGACTGGACATACATGCATGGTTCTTTACAGGAACCGGAATAACCTGAATCTGAAAATAGCATAAGAAAGTGTACATCTTGACATTCGGTTTAAAGTCATTAAGAAGTTTTGTAAATAAATCGAAAAACTTTGATTTAAGCACATACTATTATAAATGTTTAACCATAAACGTTCACAAAACTGTCAAAAGGGTTATCAGCATTTTAGTGTGTCTTATTGATACATCATTAAATGCACGTAGAATTTATATGCTTATAATCAAAATTCTGTGGTGTGCTGGGTAACGAAATTTGTTTTGTGCTGACGACTTCTTTATGTATGAATGTTAATGCGTTACCATCAACTCAGTGTAAAGAAATATATTAAGGAACGAGGACATCTGTGGAGAGGAAGAGATTAGATTAAGTATTATATAAAGTATAGGGTTAAGTTAATTGTAATTTTGCGACTATATCTGAGGTTTTTAATGGTCGCATTTATTAACGGCGATACAGAAGGTCGCATATCACTAAATTACAGTATAATAAACCATATTCTAATGGACGTATACATTTTATCGTCAAAATTCGCTCACTGAACCAAGTTACTCGAGCTACTTATAGTCCAGTAAGGATACCTAACCACCCACACAAAATTGTAACATAATTCCGTTCGGGAGATTTATTTAGGGAATGATATGTTAAAGAAAAGAAAGTTTATCAAAGTCGGAGATGTATAAAGTTGAGGAAAAAATGGGTGAAAATATTGGTATTTTATCAAATATATTAGTTTATAAATCTTCAATACTTGTTATGAGAATATTATCTTAAAAGTTTATACGGCTGAAAATAGTGTTAATGGTACTCATTTTAAAGAAAAAGATAAATGAACTACATCTACAAAATATTGACATAAGGCCATTAACAGTGATCTTAATAAATTACCCCACCCACCAATATTATACGGTGACCTTTTCCAATTTTAATTCTGACTAAGAAATATATTTTTATTTACTAAATATTGACAATTATATAAAAATAAACTTAAAAAAGTAAAATTAATAAAATTAATATGTCAATCATCATCATCATCATCATCAGTAGTAACAGCAGTAGCAACTATCACAATTGCAACAATTAAAGATCTTAAGTTCTATCCGCATACAATAAGTAAAAACTATTATTTGGCGACTCAATCATTTTATTTGCAAAATAAATAATCTTTGTGATCTGTCGCCATTGTACCAGTGGCCAAGTTATTGTAAATGATAGAAATGTGGAACATGCGCCGACGCTAAAATTGATTTAAATTTGTATCAGAGAGTACAATATACAGTTTATATAGCAGAAATAGTCGATTCCATATACTATATCATTGTATCTAAATGAGTGAGCAAACGATGAATTATAAAAAGTTCCGTGTTTCTTATCGTTGAGAGCAAAAAAGATGTTCAACAATGATGCCAACGATTACAAATTGAAAGCATCATAGAATTTATGTGTTAAACGTATGGCGACATCAAACACATTATTCTAAATAAAAATGACAACCATACCAGATGTAATTGCATTATTAACTTATTCAACTGACGAAGAATTGTGAATGGTATATGTTTATTGGTAAAATATATGGTGGCTAATTTATGTCATCTCATTTTGTCATTCTAGTGTGGCAAATAAACATGACGAAACAACAAATAATACATTGAACTTTCTGAAATCCTTGAAAAACATTAATAAGATCCAGTGAAACATTGTACTTCTGATATCCTGTCACTTTACGATGGAAATATTAATACCACAGCCGTTCAATCTGAATACAGCACTGCATGGTATAATGGTGGCTAACAAAAGTATGACAAATGTATAATTGATGTTCTTTGTGCAATGAAAGTACAATACTTTACCAACTTACGCATAATTAAGTGTACCGAAGCCACACTATTTTCTATTGAAAATGACAATTATAAATGTATGCATAAAAATCCCGAACTAATTAATGTAATTACAATAATATACAGAAAATATCATACTGCAACGTGACAGTGTTGTTCTCTAGTTCGTTATACTTTCATAGGTTCTGAATATCAATAATTGTAAAATGGAATAAGCAACGACAATGGTTGTGAAGATCATACTTGCAAACAATAAGACTTTCAGAGTTTACCTAAACGTATTACTGAAATTGAAGAAAAGTTATTTGATCAGATGATCTGGATATATCACTATCCTGCAGATTACGAATGATATGGAAGATGATTCTGTTGTTGAAAGAGCAAAATTTACTGAAACCTCTGATTAATTGAAAGAATCTGCAGATATTCAGAGCGTTCCTGTCTGCTCTAACAAATATAAATCATGAAATGCAGGAGTTGACTGGCATCTCAAATATACCAATTGTAAATCAAGTGAATCAAACAGAATCAGAGATCTCAGTGATTTGAAGTTATTTTTGAATTTCAACAGTTACACACTTAATTCGTTATGGCCCATCTCTTTGTAACATTGTCATGGTTGTGGCTGTACACCGGTACATTCACTCCACGTCAATTGTCAATGCCAACAGAGGCATAAAAGGCTGTTTTTGAATTAAGCTATCCAGGTGTATACTGCAAACCAAAAACAATTCTACCAAAATCAGTTGCACCACAATCAGCAAAGCATCAACGCCAAAGAGTGTACTTAGAGGTTCAGAAATAAAATGAAACATTTATATCAAACTAGAAGAATGGGACTAGTGTGTTGGTAGTAGTTGGGGTAATTCCACATGTTCCAAATGAAAATCTTCAGTACAGTATTTATTGATAGAAAATGTTTTGCTATGAAATATATATTTTCGAAAATGGGGCTGTATGGTTTGAAACTGTTATTCATATTCATGTACAACTAATATTATTGATGACTTCTTGAAAGAATAATAATTACAACATTTTGATAATAATTAAACTTTTTTATGTACCATGAAAAAGGTGTAAAATGATAGATTGTACACTAGTGTCAGCGATATCCATACTCAGTGAATACATATTTTTCATATAGGTTAAGCTTTTCCTTTGTTTTAGTTATTTTATGTTTTGCAGAAATATTGATGAAATGAAAAATCAGTATAGAAGCATTATGTACAGTTGTGCCCACTTTTACATCAAATCATTACAGACTTACTCAATATATATGTGGTAGGGGTAATTTAAAATGCCCTAACGGCTCATTTACAATACATTTACGCTAAATTTTCGATTGCGGTAAAACATTTGATATGATTTCCTGCAATATATGTAACTAAAAAGAACATTTTATAAAGATTGTGTTGCTATTCATCTAATTTTACCTAAACTAGATTTTGTTTCACCCAATAATAAAGGTGGATGGGAAAATTCCACACGATCAAACGACACATTTTCAATATAATGAGGCTTCAAATAATCTAAAATGTGTTATTTCTGTGATAAGAACTTATGCATCATAGACAATTACAGTATAAGGTGTAAAACAGTGAACTATACACAACTAGTGTCAGTGACGACCTTTTCAAAGCTTAACATTTTTCAGTTATGTGGTATGCTTGAACTTATAAAAATAAGCTATGTTTTCCTGCAATATATGTAAATAAAAAGAATTCTGTTGCAATTTTATCTAATTTGACCTAAACTAGATTAACCTGTTTAATATGTAGGTGGGGAAATTTGGCATGCTCAAACGGCACATTTTCAATATAAGGTGACTTCAGATAATCTAAAATGTGTTATTGCTGTGCTAAAAAGATTATTGTTACAACATATGCATCATAGAAAATAACAGTATTATGTGTAAAACAGTAAACTATACCCAATTAGTGTCAGTGATGACCTTTTCAAAGTTTAACAATGTTCAGTTTTATAGGTGGTATGTTTCAACTAATAAAAATTAGTTTTCCTATTATTCGATTGCGGTAAACTTTTGACATTTAAATTAAAAGGACACTTTAACAACATTCTGTTGTAATTTATCTAATTTGACATAAACTCGTTATAGATCGATCCGTTGAAATAGATGGTTGGGGTAATTTCACTTGCTCA
Organism: Panopea generosa; assembly: GCA_029582155.1. Classification (NCBI taxonomy): domain Eukaryota; kingdom Metazoa; phylum Mollusca; class Bivalvia; order Adapedonta; family Hiatellidae; genus Panopea; species Panopea generosa. The sequence goes on from CM055904.1 coordinate 65,768,635, forward strand.
AACGGCACATTTACAAGAAGACAAGGCTTCAAATAATCTAAAATGTGTCATTCATGTGATCAGAAACTTATGCACCATAGAAAATTACAGTATTAGGTGTAACACAGTTAAATATACACAATTAGTGCCAGTGATGACCTTTTCAGAGCTTAACATTTTGCAGTTAAGTGGTATGTTTATATAACTTTAGCTTTTCTTTTGTTCGATTGCAATAAACGTTGACATGTTTTCCTGCAGTATATGTAAAGAAAGAAGAGTTAAGAAACATTTTGTTGCAATTTTATCTAATTTGAACTAAAATAATTATAGATTGACTCGTAAAAATAGGTGGAAGGGGTAATTTCACAGATCAAATGGCACAGTTTCAATACATTAAGGTTCCAAATCATCTAAAATGTATTATTTTCTGATAAATAAACTGATAGTTGTAAATCCGTATGACAAAAAATAATATTATTATGTATGAAAATTTCACTTAGACACAACTATTGTGAGTAGTGACCTTTTCAAAGCTTAAATATTTTTCAGTTGTATGTTGGAACTAGTAAACATAAGCTTTGCCATCGTCCGATTGTGGTAAACGTTTGATATGTTTTGCTGCAATATATGTTAATACAAAAACAGTTTAGAAATATTATTACTTTTTCCGGGTTTACCTTAAATAACCGTTTATTGACTGGGCTATAGTGTTCAAATTGAACTTACAGTTTAGACGAAAGACGCATATCAGCAAATGATGCGCTGTAAAAGTAGTTCCTGATAAAAATCAAATAAATAGCCAAACTATTCAACAAATTTAATACATCTTTATATGTTTAAATATCTATAAATAAATAGTAATATTTTTAAAGTAACGTTGCGCTGTTTTTGGTGACGTTGTGAACAAATGACGTAGTAATACAAAGAACTTGAAAACGTGGTGATTTGACTGGTGTAACATTAAATTTTCACCCCGTTGAAAAATGACCCCATGGGTCACCTTTCAACGGATGAGTGTTCCTTTTTTAACATTAAAAACTGACCTCGGCCGTTATTTAATGACCCACCCACACGTGAAAAATTGACCTTCGTTAAAATCTTATCACCAACAGTTGGAAACAGACCGAATAGTCGGCCGGTCCACATTGCAACATTGAAAACTGCTATAATGATTTTAGATGTTCTCGTAGATATAAAATGTGAATTATAATCGGAAATTGTCGGTATACGATACATATAAAAAATGGCCGGTATGCTATAGCTACTTTGTTTTGTTGGTGATAACACGTGTGGTATCGGAATAGAGTTTGTTGGAACTGCCTTTCGTTAGTGTGGTTGTTGTTTCACAAGTTAAGAAAGCGAAGAAGCATATCTCTCTCTCTCTCTCTCTCTCTCTCTCTCTCTTTCTCTCTCTCTCTTTCTCTCTCGCTCTCTCCTCTTACAATTATATTTTTAACCATCTACTTGATTGATTTGAAAATTCACCAAGTCTTCAGGGTTATCAAAGAATCAAGTTAATTAACTCTTGGTTGAATTTAATGCAAATGATGGCCATTATTCGACTGGTTATAGTTTTCCGTGCAACTTGATATCATGGACAGTAACCTCATATGTGATCTTGGTTAAACTTCTTTCCCCACTGAAAACGTTAAATAACAAATAATAATATTAAAACGTTCTATAACAGATATAGAACCCAAAACTTAATATCACTCACTTGTGTGTGAAAAGTGCATGTGTGTAACAAAAAATATAACTTAGTCAGGTCTGTAGTATTTATTTATAAAGCAGTGCGGATAGCCCAGCGAGCTGTCTTACGGACATGTCTAGGCTTTCTAGTAGTACCTTCCTTTTTTCGATGCAAGTCTTTTACTTTTTTTGTAATATGTAAATATATTTTAACAGCATAAACATAAACGAGAATGCAGATTGTACATCGCTGTTAAAGGGAATTGTCTTGCATTATATAATGATATGATTATGGCTCGCATGGATTTTGTCAATGTCAGTTGGAAAAGGAATTGTTGTGTTGATTTTATTGTTTTTATCATCAATTAAGCGACATTTGACCAACATGACACTCTTGTTTAAAGTCAGGATCACCAAAAACTTTATATTTAACCCTTAATACCTACATGGGGCACTGCAGATGCAATGCCATATTACAAAAAGTTTAGATTATCATCTAGATTTTTTTGAGAAAGTAACTCAGGACGGGCGGGCTCATTATTTTATTTATTGGTGACATTGACTTCCCAGGGGCTAAGGAGAGGAAGCGAATTTAAACTTTTTTCGCTGGCTTAAAAGTCAACAATCCCACAAAGTTTAAGGACTGAAAGGACTGAAAGAACAACTTGTATTAACGTTGATTATAGTTTAATCAGGCCTGGATTATCTTTAACCAAATGTTTAAAAACACTAATATATATGATATCTGGTATTTAAATATAAGTTAATTTTAAGACTAACTAGAATAAAGATAAGCAAGAGTTAAAATTAAACCAAAGTTTATACAATTTGCTGCTGTTGTCCAAACCATTCCACAGTTATACAGTCGGGGAAAATATAATAGCATTGTACCTATTTCTGACTTGTACTTCTAACGGTGAATGTGAACCTGCCCAGGTAGCGTGTTGGTAACGTACATGCTTGTCAACTCAGATGTACCGGGTTCGATTCCCGACGAGTGCGTTCTTTGTGACAAATTGACCTCCGCTTCTGTTTCAAGTTGGAAAGTTTTCAGTTACTTGCAAAAATCGATTAATACTAGTACATCATTTCTGGAAAACCGTTAGGATACTTGACCGCCATTATATAACTGTAAACTGTTGAAATGGCCAAACCCATCACACTCAATCAACTTGTAAATGTGACCTTGAACTTCGACCTATTGATATTTTTCTTTTTCTTGAGAACCTCACATTTTCGTCTCGTCATGGTGAACTCATATGTAATGATTTGTAGGTTTTTTTTTATTCCCCGGGGGAAAACATAGATTTGATAAAATACATGTCGTTGATAGAGTTGGTTTAATATAAAATATACCTTTCTGTTAATTCAGAGGCTCATTTTTGTTTATTTCAAACAAAGAAAACAGTGTCAACAAAGTCAAATCCGCGATATTTGACTTTATATATAAAATTAAGCTTATAAAGAATACAGTTATAAGGAATTGTCAGATAAAGCCATGTTTTTTTTGTAAATAACTTTACGTTTTTGAATATATTGTTTTTAAGTGTATATACTTAGTAGGTTATCCAAAGACAAAACTATAAATGCACAGTTTGGTGTAGTTTAATAAAATGGGATTACAGCAACGTCTTCCTCGTCACAGAGAAGATTGAAAACATTAGGATCAATCTGATTTATTGCAATTTGCATTGTTCCTGCAATATCGTAGAGTTTATCCTTAACGGTGTAGCTGCAAGATACATAAAACACTTTACATGGCACACTGTGCATGCCCTCCCTCAACACACGCATAAACATCGGCGTAGCTACACGAAGGCACTGCAGGCCTGCACTTTTCCCAGTAAAATAAGAGAAATTATTATCTGTTTTACAGAAAAACACACACAAAGCCCCTGATAATGCAATGTTTGTCATTTACATTTAATGAAAGTAATGACAGAGTACCTCAAAGCCCCTATCAATTTTTTTTAGACCTGCAGGTTTCCTTTGACCAAGCTAGCCTACCCAAATTTACTGGGGTTGTGTTGGACACTCTCCTCTACGTCTTGGTTCGTAGTACTGAGAGTAAAACTCGATTCAGATTCAATTTTCATTACATCTTATGTTTGGTCTTACGTTTCTTGTGTGTCTTTGTGTGTATTTCCTTAAATTTTTGACTCGCGGTGTATTGGGTTTGATACTCGTTGGAGATTCACTTTTAAATAAGTTTGTGCGTGCGTTCGTGCGTGCTTTCCTGCGTACGTACGTGTGTTTAAATAATAATGCTTAACAGTAAAACAAAAAACATTAACGTAGATAACAACCGTAATTTCTAAGCAATAAGTAGAATTTAGGATATCAAACATTTATGTTTCGGAGCTGTTCCCCATATGGATAATAAAGGGATGTTGTGTATTTAATGTCTGTTAAAAAGCTAATCATGGCTAATGTTTAATTGTTACAACATGCGACATCATTCATGTGATATTTTGCTAATATTTAACAAACCGTTTTATATGCAGTTTTTGATATCTGCAAACTAAGATGACCAGCCATTGAAATTACAGGAAATGTCCTTAGGGTGTTAACATAAGTTGTACGAGAAGTGACCCGTACTATTATTTTTATGACACTTGCACATTTACCGTTTGGTATTTTTATATAAACATTGTACACATGTATGTGTTAGAAAACTAGCAATGAGAAATGTTGGATATTTCTAAATCATAAAAATATCAAGATTAAATAACGAAATTCGAAACAGAAGGTATATTTATACATCAGACACAAAATAAAATTTCTTGTATCTTGTATCGTTAAAAAATATCACGACTGTATCAACGCTATCAGCTCCGTATCTGACCATCTGCGACCGGATGCAATGCGTGCAACGACGCCACGTCAGGACGTCTTTACAGTACCATAGTAACAAACCATTTGCCTGATAACGAGATATGTTGTCGCAGATCGGTGAAGTATCTGTGGTTTAACGTCCCGAATATCGACGTACACGGCTACAATGGTCGCGTCATAACGTAAACCGTGCAATTTTTAAACGTGTAGTCTTCTCTGACGAGCCCATTCTTAATTAATTTAATGTTGAATAATTTCTTAACTCCTGCATTCGTGTCATACTTATCCTTTTACGACAATACCCTCTAAACCATGTGTTGCATTTTCATATCTTTTGAGTGTACATAATCATGTACTTTTAGAGAGTCAAAATGACAAAAATATGTCCGTTTTTTATATCAATGTAAATTTATGTTTTAGAAGCTACACATTTTCAATGTTACAACACAATTACATTATGAATAAGATATCAAACACTTCGGTGATCTAAAGTAGTAAATTATGGAACATATATCAACCATAGAGCATGGTCATTGAGTGTCTTATCTACACAACTTTTGTACATGTCATTGTTGACTAAAGGAAAATCAAACTAACATATTTGTCTTTATCTGCTACTTGGCTAACTATATGTTCCTGTTTAGGATGCAATGACACGACAGAGTCAATGGAAATAACTTTATCTAAGTTTACTAAATTTCTCACTACACAGTAATTGCCCTCCTGTTTATGGTCAGATAATATTTAAACTCTGCGAGTACTATGTTAGTTTGTTTGGAAGATTTTCGAAATAAGTATAATTATGATTTATTAGCACGCTACTTTTGATTTCTACACAAATAAAATAATATCAAAAACTTACCTAGTGTTTATTTCGTTGTTTCAAAAAATTACATCTTCTACATATCTGCATATCTTAAACAGATCGTCTGTTAGTTCGGCAGTCATGTTTTTTCCAATAAGGCAAATGCCACTAATGTCATATCTAAATATGATACAATACCCGTACTTTCATTTTAAATGTATATTATTTATGGCTCCTTGAAATCACTGGTCTCCCGAATCAGGTCTACATGTAACACCCATTGAAAAAATCAGGAAATTATATACCTGTCTTACATATCATAGCAATGCTGTGACCTCATTTAAACAATCAGTTGAAGCAACTGACCAATCAACGTGCTCAAATGTGGCTTTCCCAACATTGCAATTTAACTGACCCATTCAAGAGAGCTTGGTCCGTTTACAGACTATGGAATCACGGAGCATCATCCAGCATTATTAGAATAATACTGAACAAACCAGCTAATCCTTCATGTCTGAATTTCCAATCTCCTCTTCAAAATATGAATTAGCGCTATCTAAATTTGTATACGACATTAACAGACACTTAAAAAATTTATATAGTCAAAATAGTCTTTCTAATTTAAGTCTGAATTTCAAGAAATTGCTTTAACATTTTTAGAGAAAATATCTAAAATTTCAGGTACATAAATATGTGCCGTGTAAGTTACTCCGTTCAGTATATTTTAATCCCCATGAACAATATCAGTTATTCAACATCTATCTGTTTATTTAACAAATTTATGTGAACAGTATTGACATTTAATATTAAGTAACAGCATTTTAGGGTATATTTCTATTAAAAAAGTCTATGCCTTGTCATTGTCTATGCTCTAATAATTGGCAAAAAAATATCTTATACCTCATATCTATCGGAGCTAGTGACGTCATATGACGAAACACATTAGCTGGATCTTGACTGGTATAAATATCGGGACAACTGTAATTGTGAATGAGTATTTTACAATGGATGTTCCACGACTGACTTCTGTCGCCATTTTCCTTAGATATACTAACGATTTTCCTCAGTCAATCAACAGAGGAGGCAGAATATAGTTTTAATCTCCTTACTCAATACGATTAATAACTGACCAATAATTAGCACGTTAGTTACAAAATCGTAAAGCATGTATTCAAGAAGAATAACTCTGAGTAACCATTTGATTGTCTGATGTGATAGTTGTTTCCCTTACCAAACGTATTCATTTTGACTCTTTTATGTCATAAACAAACATCTTCTCTGTTATAAAGGTTATTAAATGTAACGAAGATATTATATACAAGGTAATTATATTCATGTGATACATCAATATCATTGATGATGAAGCAATTACCTTATATTTAATTTCCTTGTGTTGATGTCAAATGATTTTGGTCTTCACCTGCTTAATCAGAGAAAACTGTCATACAAGACACAATCACCGGTAGCAAAATCATTTATGAATATTCGTCCGATATTATTTGATTTCCATCATTCAATAAGGATGATGACGCGTATTTAACAAGGTTTTCATTGGTGGCTTCATTTATTTGCACCGTCCCATTTTATGGTGAGGGTGAGAGGGAGGATTCGGACAAGACTGAGGTTGGTGGACCCGCACATATGCTTTCTTTTATTGTGTTACAGCTGAATGTTTAAGGGTGATAACTCTTGTTGTCTTGTTATGGTTCATGAAGTTTATTTGTTCCTATGAATTTACATTGCGTACATTTTTGCGTTAAACAGTTTCTCTATATTTATTTAGTTTTAATATGCACTTACAGAATTGAATATTTTACAGTAGTCTGAACAACGTTAAGTTTAAACGTTGTTGTTTTCCTCTCATAAATGTTAAACCATGCCACAGCTTTCGTCTGGAATAGAATGCCATCAGAAGTCAGCTCGATCTAAATATCAATAGTTAGACTGGGTGTCGGTTGCTTTACATTTTTTTTTCAATTAGTGGCGGAAGACCTCAGAATGAATCTGAGTAGCAACAGCGTCTTTTATGCAAGAAACTGGCACACTCTCTCACATAGAGTGTTTTGACCGAGCGTGACTCGAACCTACGACCTTAGCGTTGTGAGGTAAGTGATCTTGAGACAACAGCACCTTAAATCACTCAGCCACGGAGGACCCATGTATATGGGTACATACACACAACATTTAACGTTAAGGCAATATTCCCAACAATAACTACTATATGATGCCATAAGAGATACATTCAACGATCACGCAACAAATTGAAAATGTTCTCATTCGAACAATTGCAGGTATTTAAAAAGAGACATAACCAACAGAAACTAAAGATAAGAAATATCTTTATTATTTATTTAAGATATATATATAGATTATCACATAATATAAATTCATCATTCTGACATAATATCAATCTCTTTTACGGTTTTCTACGACAAACAAATACATACTGTGAAAGCATTAATTTTCGTTCGTATTAATTGAGTTGTTTTTGAATCAAGGACATATTCGTGTTGAAAATAAATTTTAGAGAAAAAATTGTTTTAGTGCCTTGTTTGAATTGACGTATTTCTATTACATAACACGTTTTAATTACTGACCTGTACCAATTTTAAGCCACTGCCTGTACCCACACACGCGGCAACATGTGTAGTCGTGAGTAGTCATTTTAGAAAGGCCAGACCTGTTGTTCTAATAATTGACAACCGTGATGTCCACATTTCACTAGCAGTCGTGGAGCTAGTCAGAAATGAGAATATTGTTTTCGAATCCAGTTCCCTGTAAGTGAAAAAAAAATTACGGTTTTGTACGTACACCAAACAGACACGCTATCATAAATGCTATAGACAAATTAGTTGCCACTAAAGAGCAGAAGTATATATAACTAGTGTGCACAAAATACTAATATAATGGTAAGAACAAACTTGTTTAATTATCACAAAACGTATACCTCACGCGCTATACCGACGTTGACGTTTGCATTAAAGCGTTTTTTGACGTAGGGTAGGGTTAAATAATTGAATATCATAAAAAATCTAGTTTGTCAATTTTTCTAAAAATCTCACAATTATTGTACAATATATAGTATGAAAACATATAAAAATTATGCAAAATTCGCTTGATCTGATTTTTGGTCATTTTGATTTGAAGCCGTTTTTACGAAAAAAACGGGAGAAAAAATAGTTTCCGTTTTTCGCTAGTATTTTCAAAATGTGGCGTTCGTCATAATTTTTGCATCTGTAAATGCATACATCCGTCAAATGTGTACATGGTGATAATGTTTCTATTCTGTGTATTAGGAATAACTCAACTGAGGTCGAAAAAATACGCGATTTGGCTGCTATACATTGGGACGTCAAAAAGGCTGAACATGGCCATGATTACGACGTCACATATAAATATATATTCTATTGACCGCTGCAAAAAATACATATTCACATTGGGAATTTCTTCTAGTTTCATAATATACTAATTGAACCACTGATTTAGAAAATAATTAAACCTTAATCAACTGCCGAAAATCTTATGGAAAACGTGTAGAATTATGCAATATGTTGACGTCTTTTTTGACGTAGGGTGGGGTTAGATAATTAAAAATAAAAAAAATCTAGTTTGTCAATTGTTATAAAAATCTCACAATCACTGTGAAACATATTGTTAGAAATCAAATAAAAATTATTCCAAAATCGCTGTGTTTGTTTTTTTGGTAAATTTGATTAGAAGCATTTTTTCCGAAAAAATCGAGAAGATAATAATTTCCGTTTTTCGCTAATATTTTCAAAATGTGGCATTCGTCGTAATTTTTGCATCTGTAAATTCATATATCCGTTGAATATGTTCGTGGTGATATGCGTTTCGATTCTGTACATTCGGTATAACTTGACTGAGGTCGACAAATACGCGATTTGGCTGCTATAAATCGGGCCGTCAAAAAGACCAAACATTGCCATGTTTACGACGTCATAGGTAAAGAAGTGTTATATTTACCGCAGAAAAAAAAGCATATTCAAATTGAAAATTACTTCTTGTTTCATTACATACCAAATATTTCGTTGATTTCGAAAATAATTTAATAGGTAAATTCCTCCTTAATAACAAAATGCGCGCACAGCATTCAAACTATCGGATACAATTATGATAGAGCTGACAAATGAAGGTGTACGTTTTAGGAAATGGTAAATGCTATGTACTGTAGGTCTACGTTTTAGGTATAGGTAAATGCTATGTTATGTAGGTCTACGTTTTAGGTATAGGTAAATACTATGTACTGTAGGTTTACGTTTTAGGTATTGGTAAATGCTATGTACTGTAAGTGTAGGTTTTAGGTACAGGTAAATGCTATGTACTGTAGGTGTAGGTTTTAGGTATAGGTAAATGCTATGTACTGTAGGTGTATGTTTTAGGTACAGGTAAATGCTATGTAATGTAGGTCTACGTTTTAGGTATTGGTAAATGCTATGTAATGTAGGTCTACGTTTAAGGTATTGGTAAATGCTATGTACTGTAGGTCTACGTTTTAGGTATAGGTAAATGCTTTGTAATGTAGGTCTACGATGTATATATAGGTAAATGTTATGTAATTTGGTCTACGTTTTAGGTATAGGTAAATGCTATGTACTGTTGGTCTACGTTTTAGGTATAGGTAAATGCTATGTAATGTAGGTCTACGTTTTAGGTATTGGTAAAAGCTTGTACTGTAGGTATACGTGTTAAGTATTGGTGAATGCTGTGTAATGTAGGTCTACGTTTTAGGTATTGGTAAATACTATGTACTGTAGGTCTACGTTTTAGGTATAGGTAAATGCTATGTAATGTACGTCTACGTTTTAGGTATAGGCAAATCCTATATAATGTAGGTCTACGTTTTAGGTATAGGTAAATGCTATGTACTGTAGGTTTACGTTTTAGGTATTGGTAAATACTATGTAATGTAGGTCTACGTTTTAGGAATAGGTAAATGCTATGTAATGTAGGTCTACGTTTTAGGAATAGGTAAATGCTATGGTATGTAGGTCTACGATTTAGGTATGGGTAAATGCTATGTAATGTAGTTCTATGTTTTAGATATAGGTAAATGCTATGTAATGTAGGTGTAGGACTTAAGTATAGGTAAATGCTATGTAATGTAGGTCTACGTTTTAGGCATAGGTAAATGCTATATAGTAAAGGTGTATGATTTAGGTATAGGTAAATGCTATGTAATGTAGGTGTATGTTTTAGGTATAGGTAAATGATTTGTAATGTAGGTCTATGTTTTAGGTATAGGTAAATGCTATGTAATGTAGGTCTTCGTTTTAGGTATTAGAAAAGGCTATGTAATGTAGGCTTACGTTTTAGGTATAGGTAAATGCTATGTAATGTAGGTCTACGTTTTAGGAATAGGTAAATGCTATGTAATGTAGGTCTACGTTTTAGGAATAGGTAAATGTTATGTAATGTAGGTCTATGTTTTAGGTATTGGTAAATGCTGTGTAATGAAGGTCTACGTTTTAGAATTAGGTAAATGCTATGTAAGGTAGATCTACGTTTTAGGTATAGGTAAATGCTATGTAATGTAGGTCTACGTTTTAGGAACAGGTAAATGCTATGTACTGTAGGTGTATGTTTTAGGTATAGATAAATGATTTGTAATGTAGGTCTATGTTTTAGGTATATGTAAATGCTATGTAATGTAGGTCTATGTTTTAGGTATAGGTAAAGGTGTAGGTTTAAGGTATAGGTAAATGCTATGTAGGTTTTAAGAGTAGGTAAATGCTATGTAATGTAGATCTACGTTTTAGGTATTGGTAAATACTATATAATGTAGGTCTACGTTTTAGGAATAGGTAAATGCAATGTACTGTAGGTCTACGTTTTAGGTATAGGTAAATGCTATGTAATTTACGTCTACGTTTTAGGTATTGGTAAAGGCTTGTACTGTAGGTCTACGTTTTAGGTATTGTTGAATGCTGTGTAATGTAGGTCTACGTTTTAGGTATTGGTAAATACTATGTACTGTAGGTCTACGTTTTAAGTATAGGTAAATGCTATGTAATGTACGTCTACGTTTTAGGTTTAGGCAAATCCTATATAATGTAGGTCTACGTTTTAAGTATAGGTAAATGATATGTACTGTAGGTTTACGTTTTAGGTATTGGTAAATGCTATGTAATTTAGGTGTACTTTTTAGGTATAGGTAAATGCTATGTAATGTAGGTCTACGTTTTAGGAATAGGTAAATGCTATGGTATGTAGGTCTACGTTTTAGGTATAGGTAAATACTATGTAATGTAGGTCTATGTTTTAGATATAGGTAAATGCTATGTAATGTAGGTGTAGGACTTAAGTATAGGTAAATGCTATGTAATGTAGGTCTACGTTTTAGGCATAGGTAAATGCTATATAGTGTAGGTGTATGATTTAAGTATAGGTAAATGCTATGTAATGTAGGTGTATATTTTAGGTATAGGTAAATGCTTTGTAATGTAGGTCTATGTTTTAGTTATATGTAAATGCTATGTAATGTAGGTCTATGTTTTAGGTATAGGTAAAGGTGTAGGTTTAAGGTATAGGTAAATGCTATGTAATGTATATCTCTGTTTTAGGTATAGGTCAATGCTATGTAGTGTATGTGAACGTTTTAGGTATAGGTCAATGCTATGTAATGTAGGTCTACGTTTTAGGTATAGGTAAATGCTATGTAATGTAGGTCTTCGTTTTAAGTATAGGTAAAAGCTATGTAATGTAGATGTACGTTTTAGGTATATATAAATGCTATGTAATGTAGGTCTACGTTTTAGGCATAGGTAAATGCTATATAGTGTAGGTGTATGATTTAAGTATAGGTAAATGCTATGTAATGTAGGTGTATATTTTAGGTATAGGTAAATGCTTTGTAATGTAGGTCTATGTTTTAGTTATATGTAAATGCTATGTAATGTAGGTCTATGTTTTAGGTATAGGTAAAGGTGTAGGTTTAAGGTATAGGTAAATGCTATGTAATGTATATCTCTGTTTTAGGTATAGGTCAATGCTATGTAGTGTATGTGAACGTTTTAGGTATAGGTCAATGCTATGTAATGTAGGTCTACGTTTTAGGTATAGGTAAATGCTATGTAATGTAGGTCTTCGTTTTAAGTATAGGTAAAAGCTATGTAATGTAGATGTACGTTTTAGGTATATATAAATGCTATGTAATGTAGGTGTACGTTTTAGGAATAGGTAAATGCTGTGTACTGTAGGTCTACGTTTTAGGTATAGGTAAATGCTATGGAATGTAGGTCTACGTTTTAGGTATTGGTAAATGCTATGTACTGTAGGTGTAGGTTTTAAGAATAGGTAAATGTTATGTAATGTAGATCTACGTTTTAGGTATTGGTAAATACTATGTAATGTAAGTCTACGTTTTAGGAATAGGTAAATGGTATGTACTGTATGTCTACGTTTTAGGTATAGGTAAATGCTATGTAATGTAGGTCTACGTTTTAGGTATTGGTAAAAGCTTGTACTGTAGGTATACGTGTTAAGTATTGGTGAATGCTGTGTAATGTAGGTCTACGTTTTAGGTATTGGTAAATACTATGTACTGTAGGTCTACGTTTTAGGTATAGGTAAATGCTATGTAATGTACGTCTACGTTTTAGGTAGAGGCAAATCCTATATAATGTAGGTCTACGTTTTAGGTATAGGTAAATGCTATGTACTGTAGGTTTACGTTTTAGGTATTGGTAAATACTATGTAATGTAGGTCTACGTTTTAGGTATAGGTAAATGCTATGTAATGTAGGTCTACGTTTTAGGAAAAGGTAAATGCTATGGTATGTAGGTCTACGATTTAGGTATGGGTAAATGCTATGTAATGTAGTTCTATGTTTTAGATATAGGTAAATGCTATGTAATGTAGGTGTAGGACTTAAGTATAGGTAAATGCTATGTAATGTTGGTCTACGTTTTAGGCATAGGTAAATGCTATATAGTGAAGGTGTATGATTTAGGTATAGGTAAATGCTATGTAATGTAGGTGTATGTTTTAGGTATAGGTAAATGATTTGTAATGTAGGTCTATGTTTTAGGTATAGGTAAATGCTATGTAATGTAGGTCTTCGTTTTAGGTATTAGAAAAGGCTATGTAATGTAGGCTTACGTTTTAGGTATAGGAAAATGCTATGTAATGTAGGTCTACGTTTTAGGAATAGGTAAATGCTATGTAATGTAGGTCTACGTTTTAGGAATAGGTAAATGCTATGTAATGTAGGTCTATGTTTTAGGTATTGGTAAATGCTGTGTAATGAAGGTCTACGTTTTAGAATTAGGTAAATGCTATGAAAGGTAGATCTACGTTTTAGGTATAGGTAAATGCTATGTAATGTAGGTCTACGTTTTAGTAACAGGTAAATGCTATGTACTGTAGGTGTATGTTTTAGGTATAGGTAAATGATTTGTAATGTAGGTCTATGTTTTAGGTATATGTAAATGCTATGTAATGTAGGTCTATGTTTTAGGTATAGGTAAAGGTGTAGGTTTAAGGTATAGGTAAATGCTATGTAGGTTTTAAGAGTAGGTAAATGCTATGTAATGTAGATCTACGTTTTAGGTATTGGTAAATACTATGTAATGTAGGTCTACGTTTTAGGAATAGGTAAATGCAATGTACTGTAGGTCTACGTTTTAGGTATAGGTAAATGCTATGTAATTTAGGTCTACGTTTTAGGTATTGGTAAATGCTTGTACTGTAGGTCTACGTTTTAGGTATTGTTGAATGCTGTGTAATGTAGGTCTACGTTTTAGGTATTGGTAAATACTATGTACTGTAGGTCTACGTTTTAAATATAGGTAAATGCTATGTAATGTACGTCTACGTTTTAGGTATAGGCAAATCCTAAATAATGTAGGTCTACGTTTTAAGTATAGGTAAATGATATGTACTGTAGGTTTACGTTTTAGGTATTGGTAAATGCTATGTAATTTAGGTATACTTTTTAGGTATAGGTAAATGCTATGTAATGTAGGTCTACGTTTTAGGAATAGGTAAATGCTATGGTATGTAGGTCTACGTTTTAGGTATAGGTAAATACTATGTAATGTAGGTCTATGTTTTAGATATAGGTAAATGCTATGTAATGTAGGTGTAGGACTTAAGTATAGGTAAATGCTATGTAATGTAGGTCTACGTTTTAGGCATAGGTAAATGCTATATAGTGTAGGTGTATGATTTAAGTATAGGTAAATGCTATGTAATGTAGGTGTATATTTTAGGTATAGGTAAATGCTTTGTAATGTAGGTCTATGTTTTAGTTATATGTAAATGCTATGTAATGTTGGTCTATGTTTTAGGTATAGGTAAAGGTGTAGGTTTAAGGAATAGGTAAATGCTATGTAATGTATATCTCTGTTTTAGGTATAGGTCAATGCTATGTAATGTAGGTGAACGTTTTAGGTATAGGTCAATGCTATGTAATGTAGGTCTACGTTTTAGGTATAGGTAAATGCTATGTAATGTAGGTCTTCGTTTTAGGTATAGGTAAATGCTATGTAATGTAGATGTACGTTTTAGGTATATATAAATGCTATGTAATGTAGGTGTACGTTTTAGGAATAGGTAAATGCTGTGTACTGTAGGTCTACGTTTTAGGTATAGGTAAATGCTATGTAATGTAGGTCTCCGTTTTAGTTATTGGTAAATGCTGTGTACTGTAAGTCTACGTGTTAGTTATTGTTGAATGCTATGTTATATAGGTATACGTTTTAGGTATTGGTAAATGCTATGTAATGTACGTCTACGTTTTATGTATATGCAAATGCTATGTACTGTAGGCCTACGTTTTAGGTATAGGTAAATGCTATGTAATGTACGTCTACGTTTTATGTATATGCAAATGCTATGTAATGTAGGTCTACGTTTTAGGTATAGGTAAATGCTATGTAAGGTAGGTCTACGTTTTAGGAATAGGTAAATGTTATGTGATGTATGTGTACATTTTAGGTATAGGTAAATGCTATGTAATGTAGGTCTATGTTTTAGGTATAGGTAAATGCTGTGTAATGTAGGTCTACGTTTTAGGTATAGGTAAGTGCTATACAGTGTAGGTGTATGTTTTAGGTATAGCTAAATGCTATGTAATGTAGGTGTATGTTTTAGGTATAGGTAAATGCTATATAATGTAGGTCTATGTTTAAGTTATATGTAAATGCTATATAATGTAGGTCTATGTTTTAGGTATAGGTAAAGGTGTATGTTTAGGTATATGTAAATGCTATGTAATGTATATCTATGTTTTAGTTATAGGTCAATGCTATGCAATGTAGGTGTACGTTTTAGGTATAGGTAAATGCTATGTAATGTAGGTTTACGTTTTAGGTATTGGTAAATGCTGTGTACTGTAAGTCTACGTGTTAGGTATTGGTGAATGCTGTGTAATATAGGTCTACGTTTTAGGTATTGGTAAATGCTGTGTACTGTAGGTCTACGTTTTAGTATAGGTAAATGCTATGTAATGTACGTCTACGTTTTATGTATAGGCAAATGCTACGTAATGTAGGTCTACGTTTTAGGTATAGGTAAATACTATGTACTGTAGGTTTACGTTTTAGATATTGGTAAATGCTATGTAATGTAGGTCTACATTTTAGGTATAGGTAAATGCTATGTAAGGTAGGTATATGTTTTAGGAATAGGTAAATGTTATGTTATGTAGGTCTACATTTTAGGTATAGGTAAATGCTATGTAATGTAGGTCTGTTTTAGGTATAGGTAAATGCTATGTAATGTAGGTGTGCGTTTTAGGTATATATAAATGCTATGTAATGTAGGTCTATGTTCTAGGTATAGGTAAATGCTATGTAATGTTAGTGTACGTTTTAGGTATAGGTAAATGGTATGTAATGTAGGTCTATGTTTTATGTATTGGTAAATGCTATGTAATATAAGTCTACGTTTTATGTTTAGGTAAATGCTATGTAATGTAAGTCTACGTTTAAGGTATAGGTAAATGCTATGTAATGTAAATCTACGTTTTAGGTATTGGTAAATGCTATGTACTATTGGTCTAAGTTTTAGATATAGTTAAATGCTATGTAATGTAGGTCTACGTTTTAGGTATAGGTAAATGCTATGTAATGTAGGTCTATGTTTTTGGTATTGGTAAATGCTATGTACTATTGGTTTACGTTTTAGAAATAGGTAAATGCTATGTAATGTAGGTCTACGTTTTAGGAATAGGTAAATGCTATGTAATGTAGGTCTTCGTTTTAGGAATAGGTAAATGCTATGTAATGTAGGTCTACGTTTTAGGTATTGGTAAATGCTGTGTAATGAAGGTCTACGTTTTAGGAATAGGTAAATGCTATGTAAGGTAGATCTACGTTTTAGGTATAGGTAAATGCTATGTAATGTACGTCTACGTTTTATGTATATGCAAATGCTATGTAATGTAGGTCTACGTTTTAGGTATAGGTAAATGCTATGTAAGGTAGGTCTACGTTTTAGGAATAGGAAAATGTTATGTTATGTATGTCTACATTTTAGGTATAGGTAAATGCTATGTAATGTAGGTCTATGTTTTAGGTATAGGTAAATGCTGTGTAATGTAGGTCTACGTTTTAGGTATAGGTAAATGCTATACATTGCAGGTGTTTGATTTAGGTATAGCTAAATGCTATGTAATGTAGGTGTATGTTTTAAGTATAGGTAAATGCTATATAATGTAGGTCTATGTTTAAGTTATATGTAAATGCTATGTAATGTAGGTCTATGATTTAGGTATAGGTAAAGGTGTATGTTTAGGTATAGGTAAATGCTATGTAATGTATATCTATGTTTTAGTTATAGGTCAATGCTATGCAATGTAGGTGTACGTTTTAGGTATAGGTAAATGCTATGTAATGTAGGTCTACGTTTTAGAAATAGGTAAATGCTATGTAATGTAGGTGAACGTTTTAGGAATAGGTATATGCTATGTAATGTAGGTGTTGGTTTTAGGTATAGGTAAATGCTATGTTATGTAGGTCTACGTTTTAGGAATAGGTAAATGCTATGTAATGTAGGTGTAGCTTTTAGGTTTAGTTAAATGCAATATAATGTAGGTCCACGTTTTAGGTATAGGTAAATGCTATGTAATGTAAGTGTATGTTTTAGTTATATGTAAATGCTATGTAATGTAGATCTACCTTTTAGTTATTGGTACATTTGTAAATGCTATGTAATGTAGGTGTACGTTTTAGGTGTAGGTAAATGCTATGTAATATAGGTGTACGTTTTAAGTATATGTAAATGCTATTTACTGTATGACATCGTTTTAGGTATTGGTAAATGCTATGTAATTTAGTTGAATGTTTTAGATATTGGTAAATGCTATGTAATGTAGGTCTACGTTTTAGGTATTGGTAAATGCTATGTAATGTAAGTGTAGGTTTTAGGTATAGGTAAATGCTATGTAATGTACGTGTACGTTTTAGGTATAGGTAAATGCTATGTAATGTAGGTGTAGGTTTAAGGTATAGGAAAATGCTATGTAATGTAGGTCTACATTTTAGGTATTGGGAAATGCTATGTAATGTAGGTGTACGTTTTAAGTATAGGTAAATGCTATGTTTTGTAGGTCTATGTATTAGGTATAGTTAAATGCTATGTAATGTATGAGTAGGTTTTAAGTATAGGTAAATGGTAGGAATTGTAGGTCTACGTTTTAGGTATAGGTAAATGCTATGTACTGTAGGTGTATGTTTTAGATATATGTGAATTCTATGTAATGTAGGGCATGTTTCAGATATAGGTAAATGATATGTAATGTAGATCTATGTTTTAGGTATAGGTAAATGCTATGTAATGTAGGTTGACGATTTAGGAATAGGTAAATGCTATGTAATGTAGGTCTACGTTTTAGGTATAGTTAAATGCTGTATATTATTGGTCTACGTTTTAGGTATAGGTAAATTCTGTGTAATTTAGGTCTACGTTTTAGGTATAGGTAAATGCTATGTAATGTAGGTGTACGTTTTAGTAATAGGTAAATGCCATTTACTGCAGGTCTACGTTTTAGGTATAGGTAAATGCTATGTAATGTAAGTGTAGGTTTTAGCTATAGGGAAATACTATGTAATTTATGTCTACGTTTTAGGTATAGGTAAATGCTATGTAATGTAAGTGTAGGTTTTAGGTATAGGTAAATACTATGTAATTTATGTCTACGTTTTACGAATAAGTAAATGCTATGTAATGTAGATCTATGTTTTGGGTATAGGTAAATGCTATGTAATGGAGGTGTAGGTTTTAGGTTGAGGTAAATGCTATGTAATGTAGGTGTAGGTTTTAGGTATAGGTAAATGTTAAGTAATGTAGGTCTACGTTTTAGGTATATGTAAATGCTATTTAATGAAGATGTAGGTTTTAGGTATTGTTAAATGCTATGTAATGTAGGCCTACGTTTTATGTATAGGTAAATGCTATATAATGTATGTCTACGTTTTATTAATTGGTAAGTGCTATGTAATGTAGGTGTAGGTTTTAGGTATAGGTAAATGCTATGTAATGTAGGTGTACGTTTTAGGTATTGGTAAATGCTATGTAATGTAGGTCTTCGTTTTAGGTATTGGTAAATGCTACGTAATGTAGGTGTAGGTTAAAGGTATTGGTAAATGCTATGCAATGTAGGTGTAGGTTTTAGGTATCGATAAATGCTATGTAATGTAAGATTACGTTTTAGGTATTGGTAAATTCTAAGTAATGTAGGTGTATGTTTTAGGTATAGGTAAATGCTATGTAATGTAGATCTACATTTTAGTTATAGGTAAATGCTATATAATGTAGGTGTAGGTTTTAGGTATTGGTAAATGATTTGTAATGTAGGTGTAGGTTTTATGTATAGGTAAATGCTATGTAATGAAGGTCTACGTTTTAGGAATTGGTAAATGCTATGTAATGTAGGGCTACGTTATATGTATAGGTAAATGCTATGGAATGTAGGTCTACGTTTTAGTAATAGGTAAATGCTATTTACTGTAGGTCTACCTTTTAGGTATATGTAAATGCTATGTAATGTAAGTGTAGGTTATAGGTATAGGTAAATACTATGTAATGTAGGTCTATGTTTTATGTATAGGTAACTGCTCTGTAATGTAGATTTATGTTATAGGTATAGGTAAATGCTATGTAATGTAGGTGTAGGTTTTAGTTATAGGTAAATGCTATGTAATGTAGGTGTATTTTTAGGTATATGTAAATGCTATGTAATCTGAGTCTACTTTATAGGTATATGAAAATGCTATGTAATGTAAGTGTAGGTTTTATGTATAGGTAAATGCTATGTAATGTAGATCTACGTTTTAAGTATATGTAAATTTTATGTAATGTAGGTGTAGGTTTTATGTATAGGTAAATACTATGTAATGTAGGTGTACGTTTTAGTAATAGGTAAATGCCATTTACTGCAGGTCTACGTTTTAGGTATAGGTAAATGCTATGTAATGTAAGTGTAGGTTTTAGCTATAGGGAAATACTATGTAATTTATGACTACGTTTTAGGTATAGGTAAATGCTATGTAATGAAGGTCTACGTTTTAGGAATTGGTAAATGCTATGTAATGTAGGGCTACGTTTTATGTACAGACCCTAAACCGCTCAAGTACCCCATAATTGCACTCCGTTTGCGCTCAGTTTGCACTCCGTTCGCGCTCCGTTCGCGCTTAGTTCGCGCTCCGTTCGCGCTCCGTTTGCATGCACTCGATTAAACGCGGTTAATTTAATGCACTCACAAACGCAAGTATT
This sequence comes from Panopea generosa, assembly GCA_029582155.1. NCBI lineage: Eukaryota > Metazoa > Mollusca > Bivalvia > Adapedonta > Hiatellidae > Panopea > Panopea generosa. Next base: position 65,788,680 of record CM055904.1, read on the forward strand.
CGCTCACGAGCGCTGTATAGCTAAGTGCTGTATTTAATACTCCTCTTAGCGTTCGCTTCGTTCAGCGTTCACTCAACGTTCAGTTCGCTCAGTTCGGTTTCCGGCCCATAGCCAATCGCAACATCTCAACTCTTTAAACTGATTCTATATTGACTTTTTAATTTAATCTGTTCCAATGGAGCAATTAAATGTATCCATGGGATTTTTGTCAAGGTAAATTAATTCATAATCCGATTGTTTGTCTACAGATTATGTCACCCGCTGGGCGATAGGTTGAACAAGTATCGATAGTAGGCATGTTAAACGGAAGTGTCTATGTTTCGATATGTGATCAGTGGTCTTGGTGATCAAAGAATATCGCACGTTATACCGGCTTCTGTTATCCAGACACCGACGTTTGTTTGCGTCAGTATCTTCTTTGATATACCGTAAGCTGTTTGTTACAGGAAATCAATAAAGTTTGTCCACAAAATTTACATATACATCATCAACATAAACTAAATAAATTGTCATTTATAATTAAATTTAATTAATAATTCCATACTGTTAAATCTGCTCAGTGTAAGCAGTGACTTAACAACATGTGGATATATCACTGGTTTTGTTAATGTTCAAACTAAAATAAGCTTTATAATCAATAATATGTACTGCATGGGTGATGGAAAATTTATTATAATCTGTGCGATGCAATTCGACATTATAATCAATGATTTTTGAAAAATAATAATCTTGTAGTGTTTTTTCTCGATTTGGGTCCAAATGTGGCTTCACTAAACTTAAAAAAAGATATTCTGATATTTTAAGTTTTTTATAATTATTTTCGTTATCATTATGTATATAAATATACTTGCAATAAACTTTTTTCAGTGGGTTTCTCAAATTATTCATTTACTGATAGTATGCTTTATGTTAATATGTTATTTAAAATGACAAACTATATTTAACTTGTTTGAAACTACACCCACTGTGCTATACCACTAATTATATGACACGCAGCAACACACCCGTGGTGTTAATTACGTTATGTCACATGCCAGTGAGAGCCGTGTCAATTAGGTTATATGCTAAAGCGGTGACTTATCGGTCTATTGACCTCGGAAGATATGTATGATTTCATTTTGATTGTAATTCGTGCCAGATGGATGAATTTTAATTGAGCCAACATTATGTGATTGAAAAAAATAAGAAAGAAAAACTGCCAGCCAATTAACAACAAATAAAAACATAATTTAAGATATTGGTTATTCGAAGTTTCAGAACGCTTTAGTATGTAAATATCATGATGTTAATATCATTAAATTAACGAACCGAAAACCCCACGCCAGCTCTGAGTGAATGGTAGAAAGTGTGACATACACGTATAAAGGGATGTGTATTCAGGGCTGTCATTTTACCACAGCTGCCAAAGCGATTTCGTATAAAAACAGATCAGAATTGTTAATTTACAAAATAAAACAATCCTACAATTTTAAAACTAATAAAAATTAAAGACATGTGTTTAAATAATTCCTTGTAAAAATGTAGTATTTTATTTGTATTATTTTTTACTTTCATTATTTGTTTTATTTTTTTTTGAAATATTATTATCATTGGAGCTATTATTATAATATACATATTGACTTATTGATTTGTTTACAGCTTTTATCTTGGATACGTGCGTATGTGCATCTGGTCAGTCGTTCACAATTAATATAACAATTAAATTACTATAATGAAGGCAGAGATGCATGGCAATCATCAAAACAGATACGCATGATGAGAACCACATGTGTGTCAATAAATAGTTAATTGGTGATTTATCGGTCCATTGATCACAACGAACCCTGTCGGTGTGTAATTTTCATTTTGATTATAATTTGTGCAAGATGAATGAATCTTTATTTAACCCGCGGCATGTGATTGGATAAGAAATATATAGTCAAAATCAATACTTAAATATGCAGATTTTTTATAATTTTATTATTATCATCATTATTATTAATATCTATTGTATATTTTAATATTATTTATTACTATTATTACTAATATTATTGTTATTATTGCTATATTACTTTATTATTATATTATCATATTATTATTATCTGAGTATTTTTTCTTCTTTATTATTATTATTATTATTGTTGTCATTTCTGACTTGTTGCCCCTTTCACAACTTTTATAGTGACTTAATTGTTACGTGCTTACGTGCACGTGATCAGGCGTATTGATTTTGGAGGAAAGCGGGAAAACAATATATTTACTATTTTATAGGCAGTGAATACATGTTCTTTTTTGTTTATTTAAACCTTCCTCATGATCAAAAGCTGTTCTTTAGTCAATATAAAATCACAATCTCAAAAAGGTCACCTAGAAATTTACGTTTGCTAGTTTTTATTTTCTATGTCTAATGTGTTATTTCGGTCTGTCTTGTTAATTTGGCATACATACATTTATTTTACATTAATTTAATTTAGCTTGATTGTCAAGTAAGCTCGGAGCTTATGCATATCTTTCTCCAGTGCATTCCCTTATTAGATCTGGTACTGAATTGTGTTTCGAGAGGTCGGGTAAAGCCTGGATCAAACTCGCTACCTCTTCCGTCTGAAACCAGCACCCTATCCGCTGTACTACTGACCCATTTTATATTTTAGAATACAATTAATTTATTATTATTATTTTAATGAGATGTGCACGAGTATAATGTTTCCACTTTAATTGCAATATAACAGTTTACGTAGATTTGTTTACAACTAAGCACAAACTCAGTGTAACTATGTTTGGGGAAAATATAAAACTAAAGTCCAAATTAAATTGAAAATTGGTAATTTTTATTTTGCCGAAATACCCAAACAAATAGAATCATAATCATATAATTTTACGCATATCTATGTTTTGTTTGATTCACGCATGCTTTGATATTTTTGTATTTGGAGCAGTATACGCTTAAATCGAAATAAAGTACATGTTTTGTATGTTCTATAACTAATTTATATCGAAATAACACGGCAAATTAGCCTTGAAACCGTAGATAACCAATGATGTGTCGTCTATTGTGTAATAGGTGTTTTAAACATTATTGTATTGGTCAGCTAAATATTGATATTTATGTTATAATTGATAAATTGTTGACCAAAATAAGTTTTATCATGCGTTTTACAGTAAAACATTTATATTAACTACATGGTTTATATTCATTTGAAAGAAAATTTATTTTTATCTCGATTTTAAGTATCGACTTCACGATCAAATAATAAAAAAAGAGTATATCCGAATGAACGAGAGCACTCAGTAGCGCACGAAAAGTTCTGTTATCAGTTTTCTTACTTTGTCTAGCGTATACAGCGCTTCTGAGTGCACTCAGCGTATCTGAGTGCATTCAGCGTGTCTGAGTGCACTCGATCTATTTCATGCGTTCAGGAGTGCGTTTATTATTCAAAATCCAGCGTTTGCTTACGGTCCATGTCCGCTCCGTCTGCGCTCAATCTGCGCTCCGTTCGCGCTCCGTCTGCGCTACGCTCGCGCTCCGCTTACGCTCTGAGTGCACTCCGTTTGCGTGCAATTGGGGTACTTGAGCGGTTTAGGGTCTGTATAGGTAAATGTTATGGAATGTAGGTCTACCTTTTAGTAATGGGTAAATGCTATTTACTGTAGGTCTACGTTTTAGGTATATGTAAATGCTATGTAATGTAAGTGTAGGTTATAGGTATAGGTAAATACTATGTAATGTAGGTCTATGTTTTAGGTATAGGTAACTGCTCTGTAATGTAGATTTACGTTATAGGTATAGTTAAATGCTATGTAATGTAGGTGTAGGTTTTAGTTATATGTAAATGCTATGTAATGTAGGTGTATTTTTAGGTATATGTAAATGCTATGTAATCTAAGTCTACTTTATAGGTTGATGAAAATGCTATGTAATGTAGGTGTAGGTTTTATGTATAGGTAAATGCTATGTAATGTAAGTCTACGTTTTAAGTGTATGTAAATTTTATGTAATGTAGGTGTAGGTTTTATGTATTACGTTTTAGGTTTACGTAAATGCTATGTAATGCAGATGTAATAATATGTTGTCCAAAACCATTTCGTTGCGATTTAATTTTGTTGTCGAGACTACCCACGAAATCAACGAAAATTAATGATTTCGTCCAATGATTACGATTTGCGAATACGGAAATGAACAACAAACGTTGATTTATCCCAGATTTTTGCCAGGTCATGTGAGAAATCTGAACTATCTGATAAAATATTTAAATTGATTTAAGAAAACAAACCTTATACAATTAAAAAATCAACAATAACTTAAAATTATGAAACAAAAGTGTTAAAAATGATTGATTTAATAAAATGTATTCATTCTCTTCATTCATGGTGGCATGTTATTATACAATTGCAATTTAAAATTAGAAGACATACAAAAACTGTTCCGAAAAGAATATGCTAAGAATATACTTTTTGGATGGGGAAAATTAATGAAGCAAATGATTGTAAAATGGTCGGAAAGTCATATACATCGTGTTCTAGTATGTGAAGTTGACTCATCTTTGTCAGTAAAAGAGAGCAGTGGTATCAATGCTGATCACGTGTTGGTCTTTTCAGAAATAAGGTTAAAGAGGCAATAAACCCTATGGACGTTGTTAGAATGATGGATCTTGATTTTGTAGAACATAAGGGTGGTGATGTTTCTCTCTCTGTCGAGGACAAACATTTCCTTGACATAATGAAAGCTGGCATTAAGAGAGTAGACGGGCACTATGAGATGCCCTAACCCTAACCCTAACCCTAGATGACAATTTCTACTCTTCAAAGTCTCACTGAACAATTACCTCCCTTGCATGACGGTAGCAAGATTATTACGCCCAAGAAATTAGAGCTGTGTAAAGCGGTTGGGTAATTTTTTTTTTAAAAATGCATAAAATGTCATATTTCTTTGTGCATATGGAAACATTGGAACATTTTCATGATTTCTGCAAAGTTTGGGTGACCCTGGGAACTTTTTGATGATGCTATAACAGTTTAAAGATGCGTTGTGATACACTGCAACAAATGGGCAGAATTGTCAAAAATGAAGGGGTGCCATCAAACCATCGAAATTGTGAAAAAGCAACCTGGTCAACCCCATGTTTTTTTCTGCATATTTGGACCAACAGCGGACTATCTATGGGAATAAGGCACTTTTAGAACCATTGGTAATGTATCCAGTGTTCCAGAAGTGCATGTCTCTATATGTAGAACAGTACAAAATTAATTGGTATGTGAGACGTGAAGCTTTGCAATCATTTTTAACCAATATATGACATATGCGAAGATCATAACATGTTTCTTAGTGCTTTTTATTGTGTTTATAGTCTTCAGTCGAATGCCTTGTTGTTTTCCGGCCCATTAATGTCCTCCGATGATCATTCTACGGCAATTTACGACAAAATAAACCGATGCCGTATCACATAAATAAATGTTCATAAATTACACTTGTAAGATAACATGATACGAAACTAAACGTCATACAATGCGTGCGATTTACACGTACGGTAAATTGGTGATATGTAATCATGACAGACGCACGCGCCATGTTTGCGTATACAGAAAGTTAATGTGTTTTACCAGTAAATTATCACCATTCTGCCTTTAAGTAATCAAATGTTAATTAAAGTGTGACTCTTAACAAACATATATTCGAGCACTCGAAGGGACTTTACGCTGGGCCTTTGTTCCTACGATCATCGCACCAGCGCACCGCAGGTGTTAAATACATGTACATCACTCCCGTGAGAAATTTTGAACAGGTAATCGATATTCGATACATAAATGGTTAACGATGTATAAAAGGACTTTTTGTGGCCGTGAAAAAACTTCGATATACTGAAAAATTCTATATGTATAATTTCGATATATTTGTGGTTTTTCCATATAGATTTAGAAGGAAAAAAATTGGGACTTGAGAAAAAGTTCGATATCCCGAGAAATTCGATATATTGAAGTTCGATATATGGAAGTTATACTGTATATGAAATAACTACGATATACATATAAATGTAAATAATACTTTTGTTATAGAAAAATAGATATATAAATTGAAATAAACAAAGCACACATTTACTGCACGGTTTTAATCCTGCTTATTTCATAATAGCGAAATTCAGGGCAGGTTCATTACCCATCGAATAAGAGGAAGGCACCAACGAATCCCACGAGATGAAAGAATATGCAGGCATTGTCAGGCTCAAGGTTTCAAAACTGCAATGCATTGTTTATGTTTTATGCTATTTTTCAACAAGTATTATTGAAATATTATATGACATGTTATCTATATTTGTTGAGATGTAAATATTAATTTTTATTTTGTACATCATAAAATTGAAGCATACCAGTTTATTACATGGAAGTACATGAAATGTTAATTAGTTATTTGTGCCTTTAGAACAATCAAACTAAAATCAAATAATTTCAATGACAACTTATATAAACTGTTTCCTGTAATTATATCCTGAATGAGGTGTATATATAGACTGAACGTAAAGATTTGGCAGTTCAGAGTTCAGAAATACACGCTTATTGGATATTTAGTTGCAGATAAGCAAAATGATTTAATTCAAAATATCCTGTTTAAATTATTAAAAACATCTGGTTTATATTAAGTTAAAACTTGTCTTCATTTAATGATATTAATTTAAGAAATAATGTTTAAAATATATTGTTCATCGAACAATTATGATTATTATGTTAATAATAAATTTGAGCTACAATCGTTAATCTCGAGCAAGACGTACCTCTAACAATACATACTTAGTACTCTAAAAGTGAACCTAAAAGAAACATGTTAAACCACTGAAATATTGAAAACTGCACCAGGATGTCTATATAAGTGCTTATTAAAAATGTTTTAAGAAACCATTTATCATCTCAAATCAGATTTGCTATGACCTGATTAACCATCATTGCTCAAATCTAATAAAACTGAAATCCTATAGAACAATAAACTCAATATTACAACCATAAGGTATTAAAATACTTGAATATCATAATAATATACGTTTTAAAACAGTCTGTATGTATGGATAGTCTGATCTCCACTGCAATATTTGAAAGCAGGTTTTGGCACATAGTCGTATCAAATTTGAATTACTAAACAGAAAACTAATTTTTGTTCGTCTGTAAATTCATTAAAATGTCTATTAGATATTGAAACATTATCAGTCAGTTGTTGTCTTATGACATCTTATAATGCAAACAAAATACATTTCGATAATTCAAAATGATATTACTGAATTATGTCTACAGCTAACACAGACGAACAGTATATCACAATCACTTTTATTTGACGATTCACATGTTTTTGGCATACTGCTCGTTCTTTATCAGTTATTCTGAACTGTTCTCTCGACAATGAGAGCTTTCAATTCTTGGAACTGTTGATTCATGGTCCCTTTAAGCTTTATAATCATTTCTTCAAGAGAGGATGTTTCAAAGTTCTTTAACTGAGGATGGTCTAGAGCCTCCAGGATGTCCCAGATAGGTGTTACTAGGTATTTGCCATCGCTTGAACATCCTTCAAGTATTCCCAAAGCCTTAAGTACAGATCGTGAACCCCTTTCTTGAAATTTTCTAAACACCATCGCGCCGGAATCACCAGGCTGTGCAAACGCTTCGTTGGACACAGATTCGATCACAACTTGATTGCCTAAAGGAAATGTCAAACCGGAATCCAATTTCCTATCCTCGTGTTTTATATATGAAGTGTTTGAGAAAACACGACCTTTAGTGAATTTACTCGATCCACATCCAAACATGAAAACTTCTGATCCGACTGAGCACCGACGATGACATATATCTCCGGATGAAAACTGTAGTTCGGAATTTTCTCCTGTACTCAGTGAATAAACAAGAAAATATCATTCATAGGTTAATAGCTGTATTGATTTGTGTAAAAATGAAGGAAAAACAACAGCAAAATATACAAAACATTTTCTATAAGCAAAGTAGTGCCTCAACAAGCATACAGAAGAGTCCTCTTGGAAAAGGACCATGGCAAAACCCTCATAATAAATTTAGGAACTGTGCTTGTAATGATAACATATTCACCTATTTATTTCATTTTATCAGGAACTAAGTCTGAATTTATCTTAAAAAAACACGATCTAAAATGTTAGGTTTATATATATATATACCTACCTGTGCCTTCCTCTTCTGGAAACCTTCCACTGACCGGGTGTCTGTTATGAACGGCTATACACACAACTTCGATACCAGTTTCTTTATTCTTTCCCGGTCTATACATTGCCTTTATTACAGCTCCAACGATATCTTTCTCTTCTCTTGTATTTGGTTGAAATACCTTTGGTCCATTTGTAAAGTCCCAATCTAAACTATGTTGTGATTTCTTTGATGTCAGCTGGCACATTAATTTATCATTCAGTATGACATGAGCACTAGTTATGCAACATGTTGTGTTTTTATAATCGATAAACGCACCGAGAGTTCCTGACCTATGGCTGCCAATTTCGCAACCGATGCACAATTGCTCTTGTCGAGTATTAGCGCCGCTATAAAACCGGAACCCACCTTCACGCACGTCAACACGGATGCCGTCAATGTTTGTTTTGAATTGTTGCTCATCAATGGGAATCAACCCCTTCACGCGTACATACAACACTATACAAGTTTGTTTAATGGGTACCTGTTTGTCGGAGCCAAAGTTTACCGATCTACATGGACACCCAGAAATCATAGTTAAATTGCTATGTTCTTTTATTAGCTGTTCTGAATTATTCTGAATGCATTTTTGGAGCTTTGCTTCTTCTTTCTCGGTCAAATATATTTCGTTGTGAAGCCTATGTAATGTAACATCCTGTCCCTCGTTGCTGTATTCATCAACACAACGGCAAAACAATGGATAGCTTTCCGATACAACGTTGTCTGATTCAACCTTCGTGATCACAACAAAAACGATTGATTTGGTATCGTCTGCTCTATACGCTGGATAAACTTGCAGTATGATGTCTGATGTGGCTTTTATGCGGTTGCTTATGTACTGACAAGCTAGAAGGAATATATTCTTGCAGGACGCGTCAGTGGAAAAGTGTTTAAACTCTTTCCATACAGGCAGATATCCCCTTTTAAGAAGACGGCGTGCACCTTTGAGTGATCTTGTTGTCATACATTTCGCCCATGCTAAATCTACTAGAAAATAAATGTTTTTAGTTGTTCTGTAGTATTTTACTCAAATAAACACTAAATCATGCGTTGTTAACTCTTCGACAGACATTTGTAATGCGTTTTTAAATGGACTAAGGTATTTTGTAAACAAAATACGTTTTATTCTAATTATAACACTGATTCATAGTAAATTACTAATGAAATATTCTGGTATTACTAGTATTTAAGGTATCGAACTTGCCAATCATCAAATGTCAATTTATCGCACTAAAAGCCTTTTTACACAAATGGCAAATTGCTGTTCAGTCTGAAAATGCAATGAATTCTAATATGTATTTATGTATTGACAAATATAACAATTCATGTGATTAATTTGCAATACATTTATATTGCAACAATCAGTCATTTGAAAATATATTTCTAAAGTTTGTTTTTTTTTCTGTGTAATTGAATGACACATAAATTTCCTCTTATACCAAGAATGGCTCCGTTCCGCTTAACGTTTAAAAATAACCTAAACATATCCTGGACACTGACTCAAGCTCAAATGAACACGATACATTTAAGAAACCAGTCAGCAAATGTGTTTAATGGGACTGATAGCAGCCCTATCATCAACATATAGCCTTTCAGGTTTTATAATACATTTATTTGTATAAAAAAAAATTAATGAAAATAAAATAAGCCATTCACAACAAAACAATGATTATAACAGTTTTTAAACCTGTATTCAAAAACGAGTAAAAAATACCTTGAACTGATTTTTTCTTTTTCTTCCTGGTTGGTTTTCGTGATAGCTTTTTTGCTAGAATAAAACATAAGAAAATATATTTCAAATCCGTTTTAAGCTAATAACTTTTATTTTAAATAAAAGGTACAGTTATTAGGAAAAACAATGACCTGCATGGAGGTTTAGTAATTAAAATATGGGCATTACTAATTAAGGATGTAAATTTATCTCGTTTAGAAGTTTTTAATTTTCATCAATAACCCTGTTTACTGCGTTGATGCATTATTCAAGGTAATATTTTCAATATCTTTTATCTAAAATTCACAAACTTGAGGTAGAAATATCTAATACAAGGATGCCTTGAATGTAAGGAAAGCACACAAGGAAAGAAAAAGGCAAATTCAGTTATATTTGTAACATTACGTGTTTCTATAAATACATTTTGCAGTTCAATTTATTGAGTATACCCAGATAAACTATATTTCAGCTTGATAAATATCCAAGTCAACTTAAGCGATAAAGTGATGATTTCAAAATATTCTTTGTTCGATTCATAGATAAGACTTGAAATTCTGTCGTCATTAGCTAACATGGTGAAAAGAATGTATAATATTGTGAATAGTGTTTGTCATTACCTTTACAAACATAAATATTTACATTTTTACTGCACTCGGCCTAAATGAACTATATACGAGGGAGAATCAGAAAGTTCGTAGATTTTTGCCATAACTTATTTATATCAGTTGTACAATGCAAAATATTGTTATTGTATTTAAAATAAATGTATATGGGACATATTTTGAATATTTTAGCATAATACGTCAACCTTAAAGAAAATAAGGCACTTTTCAAAGCATAGCGGTTATATAAGTCGGGGCAAAATGATGACTTTGCATGCAACAAAAACCAACGTCAAAATTTTAAATAGGTGCTTTTGTATTAAATTTACTGAGTAACTCTTTCTCAAAATATTCTCCTCCGTTTCCGTTGAATGAACATGTTAACGAAATCCGAAGATAGTATACTGAACACAACATTCTGTAAATCATGTTTAATTCCAATATGTCTTCAAATCAACTTCCCGTTTGCTCCTTTTAATGACTGATTATCGTCATTCTAAAAAAACATTAATTTTGTGAAATTTAAACACTAGAGACCTTGAAACATTAGATTTACCGAACGTACTTTTATTTTTCTGTTTGAGCAGGTGTATTATCTAACATGGAGCAGAACTTTACGGAACTTCAGTATTCCGCGTGATAATCAATTTTCAAGTGCCCCGACGTCATTTTGTTTCTAACAAAATGACATACCGTCACATCATAATATTGACGTCATGTTGAGATGCGCATAATTGTTGGCATTTTTTAAAGAATGTAAACAAGCATACGATACAGCACACATTGATATTTTTTATTTAAAAATAAAATCCATTTTGGCAACGCTACACTTGTTTGAATAGTATAGGTAGGAAAAAAGCAAAAACTGCCCCGACTATGTAAATCGACGTTTCCATAGTTACTATAGAAAAAAAACTTATGATAAAGAATTATTAAATTTTTGCAGAATTACTTCAAATATGTAGCGGCACCGGCACCCTGAGAATTATTTGAATACAATGATGAATAAAAAAGTTATGGCAAAAGTCTACGAACTTTCTAATCCCCACTCGTAGATTAAGTGCATTTCATTTACCAATCGGACGATTGTGCTGGTAACTATTTCGACTATTCAGTGTGGGAATGTAATGATTGAAAATATTTTTTTTTTATTAATTGAAAATATAACAATAAATACGATTAATTTATAATAAAGTCATATTGCAATAAACAGTCATTTAAAATAGTTTTCTTCAGCTGTTTGTTTCTACTTAATTGAATGACATTTAAATCTCCTCTAATATTAAACATGTGTTCGTTCCGTTAACGTTCACAAAGTTAAAACTTAATCTAATGAACAAATCCTGGTCACTGCCACAAATTAGTAAGATAAATTTAAGAAACCAGGCAGCAAATGTGGTTAATTGTACTGAAAGCAGCCCTTGCGTCAACATAGAGCTGTCCAGTTTTTATATTACATTTATCTGTATATGCACATTATGGGAACTCAAATAAGTCATTTAAATGAACCAATAAATATAACAGTTTTATAGTTTTATATACTTTATTTGCAGGCTGTTTTGTAAACAAACAAAAAAAAAGTCAAAAAATCCATTGAACTGGATTTTTCTTTTTCTTTATGTTTTGTTTTCTTGATAGCTTTATTACTAGAATAAAATAAAAAAAAACATAGGTTTCAGAAAATAAGACTATATTTCAAAATCATTTTAAGCTAAAAGCTTATATTTTAAAGCTGTGAAAGTACTTTTAAAATTGACATCTAAGAATTAATCCTAGGCTATTTATTTATCATTGGTGTAAAGTTACCTCATTTTAAAATTCTTAGTTTTCATTAATAACTCTGTTTAATGTATTCATACATTATTCAAGGTAATATTTTCAATATTTTGTATATCATCTTCTCAAACTTGAAGTAAAATTATCTCATACAAGGATCTCTTGAAAGTAAGAAATCCACCAAAGGAAATAAATGGTATATTCCTTTTTATATTTTTAATGATACGTGTTTATATGAATTCATTGTGCAGTACTATTGTTACCAAACATGTAGATTTTTTAATCAATGTTATTGATAGGAAAATAATTAGTGATGCCTTAACGCCTACTTTTTTAATCGTTAGCTAGACTGTCATTGTTTTCAATCCATTGTGTACACCAAGGTATACCATAGTTCAGCTTGCCATATATGCTTGTCAGCTATGTCTGTATACGTTGGCTAAAAGATCTATAAATGATTCCAAAATATTCTTTGTTCGATTCATTGGTAAGACTTGAAATTCTGTCGCATTAGTTAAAATGTATATGATACTATATGTTGTGAAAAGGCTTAGTAATTGCCTTTGCAAACTTAAATATACTCAAAAGTAGTAAATTATATACTCAGGATTAATAACGTGATACATATAGTTATTTACAAAACAACAAAAATGTCTTCAAATTTTCCATCCGGTCCATTTATAATACAACATTTTGGTGTATTTTTATTTAACAATACGTGACTGATCTCGAATGTATGGTTTATTTATTTTTTACATTTGCATTTTTATCCTTGTATATGAACGGGTCTCCAACATTTGGTTTGTGAAAGACACAATGCGATCAAGTAAATTCATATATAAAAATAAATGTTGTTACAGCCAATAGTTAATAACCTTTTTGTATAAATGTTAACGCACGCATGTATTTTAACATTCCTGTTTTCATTAAGATTTAAAGAACATGTATTTACTAAGTTCATTTTATTGAATAAATCTCTTTCAAGTAATAAAAAACAGATATTATGATAGGTTTTTGTCTGTTTAAGATTAGAGTTTGTCTGTTTAAGATTAGAGTAGTGTATGTAGTGAAGTAACTTTACGCCGCTATATGAATATAAGTAATATTTACGTTGAATGGAAACGTGAAAATATCATAAAGGGATTTATGTTACATTAAGAAAATATACGTGCAGAGATACATAGTATTATTGAGGTCGAATCGCTGCTTAAATTGTACTGATGCTATTGGGAATTTGAGAAATCGTATTTTACGATACATCAATAAATCAAGGTGACAGATTAGAACTGTTGCTAGGGAGTAGTAATACATTAAAGTCTAAGGAGAGTATGTCACCTATTTAGATTCAACAGTTCAAATTGTGTTCTTATTTTCCTTATTAAAACGTTTTCTTGTCAGCTGTGACTGCATTTGTTTGCTACCTGATCTGGTAATGACTCCAGAATATTCTGTATCCAATTCTTCGATAGGACTGGACATGTTGCTCTTTACGTCATCATCTAACGTGGTATAAATAATACATACAATTTCATATGTACTGTGATTGTTACACATACAGTAGTTAAATTTGAACAGATGATAAAATAAGATGTGAATACATTTCGTTATTTCCTTTGTAAACTTTACTTACAATGAACTCAAAAGTGATTACCTCAAGGGCAATAACATGGTGAACGCAGATGTTACTAACACAACGACTTTCTATACTCGCGCCTTCGAAGAGAAATAGCTTATTGTAAACTGTATAAGGTAAAACACCAAACACAATATACCTTTACACCGCTTCGTGCGTAATTGTTCCTGGATACTGACTCAGCCTTAAATTAGCACGATACATTTAAGAAACCAGGCAGCAAATGTGTTTATTGGCACTGAAAGCAGCCCTGGCGTCTACATAGAGCCGTGTAAGTTTAATATTACATAAATTTGTATAGGCGAATTAAGGGAAATAAAATAAGCTATTCAAAAACCCAATAAATATAACTGTTTTATAATTTTATATAAATGTGGTTTATTTTCAATTAAACGGGTAATAAATACCTTGAACTGAAATTTTCTTTTTCTTCCTAGTTAGTTTGCCTGATAGCTTTATTGCTAGAATAAAACAAAAGCAAATATATTTCAAAATCACTTTAAGTAAAATACTTTTATTTTGAACATGTGTAAATATTTTTAAAATGGATATTTAGTAACTTCAGATAATTATTTATGAATGTATTAAGTTTACCTCGTTTTGAATTCTAAATTTTCATTTATAACCCTGTTTACTGTATTGATACATTATTTAAGGTAATAATTTCAATATTTTTGAATTTCAACTCCTCAAACTTGAGGTAAAATATCTATTATAAAGATCCATTAAACGTAAGGGTTTCACCCAAGAAAAGAAATAGGCAAATTCAGTTTAATATTTGTAACGATATGTGTTTATATGTATACATGTTGCAGTTCTATTGCTACCAAACATGTAATTCTTTAAACAATGTTATTGATCGGAAAATAAGAAGTGATGTCTGAACCTAAAATTTTTAATCGGTACCTAGGGGCTGTCATTGTTTTCAATCCATTAAGTAGATATTTCAGCTTTACATGTGTGCTAATCAGCTCTGTCTGTTTGAGTTGGCTAAAATATCTAGGGAAATTAACTTCAATTTGTTTCTTTTCTTGAGCGTTCAAAGAGAAATTGTTGATTGTAAACTGTATAAAGTATAATCACCAAACACAGAAAAGCCACATACGTAACTATAAACAGTTACATGTACATGTTTAAGAAACTAGACATAAAGAGATTAATTTGCATTGAGAAAACTGAACAAAATTGATTCTAAATGGTCATCTGGAATTATTGATACAAAATGTTGTATTTTGATTTACAGTCTAATTTATCAATTAATTGTCCGGAAAATCTCATAAAATTCATACAGAAATAAATATGTTTAAAATTCAAACTCAATATTCACAAAGTATCATGTATAATCATCATTTGCAGCGATGACGGGATAACATCTCGAATACAATTCAGCATCGGTAGAACTTCCACAATCACTATTTTTGATGCAATTATACCAAAACGTTAATTAGGCCGGGAATAAAAATGCCTAGATATACTCGATACATAGTTTTAATGAGGTCGAATCGCTGTGTTTGAAAGATACTGATATAATAGTGAATTTTACAAATTCGTGTTCACGAGAGGTGACCCATCAGAACGTCGTTGTAGTGATACCTTAACGCCTTTAAAAAGTCAGTGCCTAATCTAGAGTCAGTGAACAAATGTTCTTACATTTCCAATTAAAACGTTTTCCAATCTGCTCCGGCTGTATCTGTTTGCTACCATTGTTGGTAATGACTCCAGAATGTTCTCCATCCATTCTATCGATAGGACTTGACACGCTGCTGCTGCTGCTGTTGCTGCTGCTGGTGCCATTAGTTGACGTACACTGACACGCTGCAGAAACGTTACATTTGGCAAAAATTGATTAATTTAAAAAATTAAATATGCAATTCAAATACAATTTTCGAACAGAGACATACACGCTTGTCAAACCCGTCGCATACAGGCTCTACAGGAGCAACCACTAAACATGCACATCTCTTCATTGCACTCATCAATTACAAACTACATGAACTTATTTTAATCCAATATGTATCGACATATATTGGATAACCTTGGATTTCACTGATTCGTGAAACAGGTGTAAAACCTTATTTCCGACAAGGGGTTTAGGGGTATACTTAAATAATAAAGAGAATACAGATACGAACGAAATATACTACGATCTGACAACAAACATGTTTGAATAACCTGCTCATTTCAATAAATTGTCCAATCTACATTGGCTATAAAGTTGATTTATACAAACATTTTAAATGGTTATACCATATTTGTCATTTCGATAAAGTTATATTGTTTTAAACCAAAGTGTAAGTATGTGATTTGTTTCAATATAAGAGTCAGTGGACAAATGTTGTCTTACATGTCCCATTAAAACGTTTTCTAGTCGGCCCCGGCTGTATCTGTTTGCTACTACTTCTGATAATGACTCCAAAATGTCCTTCATCTTTTGTATTGATATGATTCGACACGCGGCTGCTGCTGGCGTCATTAGTTGATGTACACTGAGACGCTGAAGAAACGTTACATTTGGCATAACTTAATTTATTTCAAAAAATACATAATTATGCAATTCAATTTTTTCGGAAAGTTAGGATCACCGCTTCATTCCGCTTGTTTATCAATGTTAGCATAATAAACCTATCCAGCTGTCTTTAACGGAAAATGTGGCAAAACAACCTAAAAGTAAAAGTCACACAAAGTTCAGTATGTGCATGCTTGGCAGCGTCGTTACATATATAATATAGTGGCAGTTACTGATGTAATGACATTCTACGGAATATTGTGACACTCGTGAAGTACACAATACGTTTCTGGTAGAAGATGCTTGTAACAAAATAGTTAGGTTGTTTGAATGAAATGTTATCATATATTGATAAATCTACCATGAAACTGTTAGATGGTAAAAATTGAATGAACTGTTATAATATGTTGATAAATCTACCATGAAATTATAAGATGGTTAGAAATGAATGCACTGTTATCATTTATTGATAAAAAATACCATGATATTGATAGATGGTAAGTAATAGACGCCATGTCATAACATATTTGAGTAACTAATAAATCTGAGTTTATATATATATTGTAGCCGTTTTTAGACGTAAGCGAGGAATGTGTCCGCTACGTTAACAACGTATAGACGTGACAAGAAATCAGCTGGTGAAAGTACAGTCATAGGACAGCAACCCACAGATTCGTCATATGGACGACTTGACGTTCCTGACGTCGGAATACGATCGAAAGTCGGTACGGGGCGACGTAAAGCCATATACTCAGTAAAGAGTTATAGGCGAGACAACCCAGTTATATAGTCACCGTCGCAAGGGACGAGTGATGCTAAATCTACGATATTCGGACGCAGAAAGTATCTAGTGCATTTTTATAAACATTCGAATGATAAAAGAGGTTTGGATCGCGATGTAGGTTACGTACGTGTAGGAGATAGAATTGCGTAAAAAAAGGTTCATACCACCATAGGACTTTTTTTAACCAGTGTGTTTTTTTTTGTGTTGAGTAATTATCTTTAATTTGTATATATTGTATTCTTGTATATTCGTAATTTTATTCATGTAAAATTAAAATTGTAAATTTTACTTTGTGTACGGTTGTATTATACCCTTGTGAGATGTCGGCCCTTGGTCATTTTGCTACAATGCTTCTGGACGCCGGTGACATACACGCTTGTCCAACCCATCTCATATAGGTTTTTTAAGGCGACCACTTAACATGTAAATCGCTTCATTGCACTCATACAAACTACATGAACTTATTTTAATTCAATATTTATCGACATATATTGGATAACCGGGAATTTCAGTGATTCGTGAAACATGTGCAAACCTTATATCTTACGGAGGTTTTAGGGGTATAAATAAATAGTAAAGAACATACAGATAAGAACAAAACATACTACGATCTCACAACAAAGATGATTGAAATACTGCTCTTTGCTATAAATTATCCAAACTGCGTTGGCTCTAAAGTTGATTTCAAATGGTTATACAACATTTGTTATTTTGATGAAGTTAAATTGTTTTAAACTAAAGTGCAAGTATATGATTTGTTTCAATAAAAAAGTAATATACACTGATATTGATAACGGAATGAAGTTGGTGAAAGGTGATGGCACGTGGTTTACAATAAAATTATAAACTTGAATATAAATATTTGTTAATCAATACCATGATATTTACCTGTACGTTTAATTTGATGTTCCGTCATTTCATGAGATGCGTATCTAATTTCATTCCTTGCATTCTCTTTCTTTTTCTTCTTGGTATTTCTGGTATATACATCATGATTTTCATTGACTTTCCTTTTTCGATTTGTATTGTCTACAATGTTACCAATGAAATACGTAACATGCGATATAACTAAATGATGTCGAATAAATGTCAAATCACAATTCATAAATCTATAAAAACTAAATGGCCATCCGATGATAAAGACAACGTAATCTGCTTATAGAATGCTTTATCTATTTAAAGTGTTAACGTTTATTACAATTCCAAAACAAACTAAACATATGTTGTTGCAGATTAGGAGTAAAATACACACACACACACACACACACACACACACACACACACACACACATATATATATATATATATATATATATATATATATATATATATATTGATAAGTTAAAGTTTAGCATTGCATGATTCAAACATGCATATCGTTTCTGGATTTTTGGAAGTTCTAATTCACCTAAACATTTACTCATCCGCTTGATGTAAAATGTACATGTGTATACTGAAAGCTTTCGGATTCATTTCAAACTACATATTAACTTTAGATTTAGCGACACGATGTTGCCCAGCCTTATTGAAGTAATATCGAGATAACCGCAGGCATCAACTAAAACGTATACCTCTAGCGTTTTTCTGTATTATACCATTTTTTATAGACTTAAGCAGCAATTTATCTACCTTCAATTGACTCCATCATGTTATCCAATTAATTCCTTTTTTGACATTTGACGGTGAACTTCCTGCGGCTGATGACAATAGGACTAAAATAAGAATTCATTTTATATAATGTAAACAGTTTTGGTTCATGTGAAGATAATATTAGGTTCTAAATCAATGCCATCTACCAACTCAACAGAACTGGTGTCAACCATGACGTATATACAATGGTTTAACATGCAACACATCTAAACTGTTATAATGGTTTACATGCATAAACTGATAGCTTTTTATGAGTAAGATCACACTAAGGATCGATAATTACTAATATGCTTTATAAAGAACAGGCACAGAAACCCGTTGAATCATAAAGTTTTACTGAAGTCATAGTATTTGTAATATTTCATAAAAGGAGATGATAATTTTAAAGTGAATTTTCAAGTTCAATTATATATTCAAAAAATCAATCAAGTTGTATTACTCAGTTTACATGAACAATTATGTTTCTCAAAGATAGTTCAAGCTCAGAGTGGAATTAAACTGCATCCTCCAAGATGACCTATATGTATTTATCTTAAGAATCTGCACCGTTTAAGTTTAATTATATATTTAAATGCATTTATTTAATGATCATATTGTGAAAAAAAGTTGAATAATATATTCATATAATATCTGCAAAATCACCGAATTGAAATATGTTATTCATCGAAAGTTGTATGATACTGCTATATTCAAATAGGTAAAGTTATGTTTTCCTTTTTGAAAACGTACCCCAAATACACCCACCCTCACCCACCTTCTCCCTCCCCCACCCTAGAGGCAAAATAAAACTATGAAAAAGATCAAAAATATATAGATATACTAATAGCAAACTGTCATGGAAATATGTCACAACAAACAACATACTGACAAAAATGTGTCATTCAATAGATACAGATGGCAACATAGTAGAGGACGAAGAAAAAAAGACAAATATAATGAATGATTTTTCATCAGTGTATTAAAAAAGAAAAAAATGAAACAGACCAGATATCATTCCAAAACGAAATTATCAATCAGTCTTAAGCTACATCGATATTGATGAAGAAATAGTGTCAAAAGACCGTTCAAGAACTGAACCCAAACAAATGTTCGTGCCCAGACAGCATTTATCCAAAGGTCATTTCAGAATGCCAAACAGAATTAATTGAACCAATCACAAAATTATTTACCAAATCTTTAATCGAAGCAACTGTGCCAAACCAATGAAAACAAGCTAACATTACTCCAATCTTTAAATAGGGAAAACAGCTGCCAGAAAACTACAGTCCAATTAGAAGTACTGGCTCTTCATAAAGGAGATTAATTAGATGTCATATTCTATGACTTTAACACAAATCCTCACGAAAAGCTAGAGTATCATGAAATAACTGGTTATGTCCTGGCATGGATTAAAACAATTTTAAAAGATAGATCACAAACAGTGTTGATAAATATTAGCAATTCAACAAGTCCTAAGTGGAGTGGAGTGCCCCTAAGTAGTGTACATGGCCCATTATTATTATTTATCTTCATAAATGACCTTCCTGATGTAACAGAAGCAGTCAAATTATTTGCTGATGGCACCAAAACTTACATCATTGTTAATTGTTTGGAGGACCAACAACCTCTACAACGCACTTCGGACAATTTTTGTAACTGGTCTCATTCGTATGATTTGGATTTTAACACAACAAAATGAAAATGGCTCCATATAGGAAAAAAAGATTCAATAGAAAATTACTTCATGAAAGACAAAGAAATCAAATCTAAAATGTCACCGAAGAAAAATGTTTAGGAGTAATAGTAAACCAGCAACTGAAATTCAACACTCACATAACGTCAAATATCAACAAAGCAAATAGAAATCTGGGAGTCATTTATAGAAGTTTCATAGATTAATACATTTTTCTGCACTTATAAAAATCAATGGTTAGACCACATCTAGATATACAAATGCAGTCTGAGTACCGTTTTTGGAGAAAAATAAAATGGGCATCGAATATAACAGGAGAACTGCATGAATATGATACTGCATCAAATAAAAAGGGGCCACATTCACTATAACAAGGGGAAAAAAGCCTTAAATTATTTAAAAAAACACTCTAGAACAGAACTAAGGAAATGTGTTTAGTTTAAGAGTTGTTTACGAATGGAACTCCTACCGAACGACGTCATATTGTCGCCTAGCATAAATATCTTTAAAAGTCGACTAAACAACAATTGGGGCAACAAAACCTGCAAGTTTATGTCGAGTTTTTACTCGGAGGAAATAAGAAAAACACAAGAGAAGGACCAACAGAAGCCGAATACTTAAGTACAGTCTCGGTACAGCAAGTTATAGTAAGTTGTATTACCGGTTTTCGGTTACCCCTGAATCGCCGTTTAATATTTAATTACAAAACGGACGTCGACACTTAATTAATAACGTTTAAATAACTATAACATAATTATTATCTTCCAACAATATAACAAAAACATGCCCATTACCTTCATCTTTTACGGTAGATAAATGTGAATCAAATATAATCCAAGGAAATATCGTATAGAGATTTCGATTACACGACTGGATGGCGTAAAGTGGCATTAAAATGACATGACGCTGTAAATATGCAAATAAATGAAAGAAGATCCAACTTCATAGGGCGAGTTCGTTTACGAACCCGTTACGGTATCACTCGAGCGACATCTAGAACTCAGTGAAAAGTGGTGCATTTTAAAAAAAAAACACGACGACCTTTAACCCATACGTTGCCTCGTTACTATTATTCGAAATAAAATAAAACTAACAAAATATTGTTTCAAAAACATTACTGTAATAATAATATTAAAATAATTAAACTTTTTTGATAAATAAGATTCTTAGCTTTAGTTGTTAATTAAATTACCAAACCAGACGACAAATCATTTCTCTGCAGTAAATATGTTTCGCAAAGTTTCGGTCAAAGCAATTGCGGGTAAATTGAAAAGTAATCCGATAGATGTTTATATATTTTTTGCGTTTCCAACAGTTCGCTGGTGTTATCAATGGTAAATATAGTTGTATAGATAATTGTTGCGTAGTATCGTATCATTTTTGTCCTAGAAAAGGCTCTCAAAATAACCATGTCAATCTTGCGAGAGTAGAAAATAAATGAACAATTGTTTGATGTTTACAATTGTATGGTTCCGTAACGTGTTTTCGATCATGACCTGAATTCGATCACTTCCAAGAATAATGAATATCGCTAAAGTGACATCGGTCAACCATCCAAGTACTTACCTTGTACATCGTTGCTTAACCATGTCGCTGTAAAAACTAGCTTAACAGAAAATACTGTTGTTAGTGACCTATATGTACACTCATTACACTCTTTCCCTCTTTACCTCTGCAGCTCTGGAGCTTATACCCAACAGCACACCCTGTGGCTCTCAGCAGTTCATTGCTATATCCTACCCAATTCCAAAGAAAGATAGATTCGTGCAGGCACAGGTTCGAAAGTTTATCCTCGTTGCCATTAAAGTAACCAGTCAGTCATTCAAATACTGACACTCCCCTAACACTGCATCGTTGCTCAACTTCCAATACTGTTCTTGCACTTTAACTACATCACTGTAAAAGCTAGCTTAACAGCAAGACTGTTGTAAGTGACCATTGTACATTCACTACATTGGGTATGGTATTCAATTTCTTGCACAATTGGCAATATTTACAAATAGTATCCATGTGGTTGATTGTTTCATCGGCAATGTTGGTGATGTATATGAATTGATTAGTGTTTTGCCTAAAATTGTTTTAATTAAATTAAAATAAACTAATGCTAAATATTTTATTACTCATTAATACTTTTCAATTACATAATTATAGTCCTAGTTAGTTCAACAGACAATAACTGGTTCTCACCTATCCCAAATTGTCAGTGTTCTTGCTGTATATTTGGCGTGCCACATAACACTACCGGTGTACTAAATTAAGTTTGATGAAACCACTTCCTGTTTTTAACACAAAATTAAAGTAGAAGAACTGGTAGGTTGATGAAATCACCATCACCCGTGGGCCACAGCATTTGAAATTGAAGCTACAGTCAGACCCAAACTCAAAGTGTGTTGAGAGAACATAAACCGCAACCAATTTTTTTTATATCTGTAGTTTTACAGACATAAACATCTACCATATGTTTAAATATCTGTATTTGTCGAAGTGTTTGCTGCGAAAGTTTCTAACATAAAATTTATGGATATAAACATCAAGGAATTATATAGAGATGGAAAGGCACTTAGTTGAGATTTTGTGAATGCTCATGCACAATTAGTAATCCTTCGTGTGCTATTTTATCAACATTTAGTCAGGAGATGCAAGTTTCCTATCCTTCTATACAAGTCCTTGTAAACATCAACATTTTTTTAATATCTGTAGTTGTCATGGTGTTTGTCGCGAAAGTAGCTTACCTACTTTTACCGACATAAACATACCATATTGGCGATTACCTGAGAAGAGTTGATCTTTTTAGGTTCCAGGGGGATAGTGCAGGTTACAGATTGAAACCAACTGTATGTTTCTTCTGGTTCTTCAGTGTGCTCAGTGTATAGCACCGCCATATGGTTCCTCGATTTAAATACCCATCGAACGTATGTTTTTAATTGGCCAGCCCCGGGGATCTAACCCACAACCTCGATGCTAGAAGTTTTGTGATTTACCGATTGAGCTAATGGGGCAAACCGGCTTATACTGGTTTATGCTGCCATCAAAACAGCTATGTATTTTTGGACATCTTATCGAATACTGCCTGGAGATAATTGAATGATAATTGATCCAGAGTAGTGATTAACTGGTCAGTGGTAATTAATCCCCTTGTGTATGTGCACCAATTAAAGTTATTAAAGAGATTTAACTTTTGTAAATGGTGACTTGTACAAATTTCTACTTGGCCGGTGACTTGTACAATTTTCTACTTGTTCAGAACATCTGGCTATAGGATTGTACAGCACTGTCAGGGGAAGGTATTTTAACAACATTATTAGGCATTATACTAAAAGTCTAAATATAATATATCTATACTAAATTTTGTCTATTATCACTGTTACATTGGTCATATATTCACGTTCCTTGCATAATTCCGATATATGAATTCACTGTATCTATATGATCCAACAGTTGTTTTTTTAAATCTTTCCTTTATACAGCATGTGAGTAGTCATGAATCCTTAACTGGATCCTACTCATATAAAGCTATCAGTTTATGTATGTAAATTTGTCCACCCAGTCTAGATGTGTTGCATGTAATTTCATAGTATATAAGTCATGGTCAACACCAAATTTATTTAGTTTGGCAGAGGCCTTGATATTGTGTTTTTGGTTTGAATTGTAGCTAGGCACACTCGCCGTAGTCTGGTCTTTACATTTATGTCTTGGTTATTCACAAATAATTATCTCCATATAGGGTTAGGGTTAGCCAGTCTACGCATGTTAAAACACAATGGCAACGGAGTAAAATGATATGTATACAAATACATTTGTATTTACTTATTTTTTTCTCAGATACCCTTGTCGTTGTCATTTTGGACATATATCAATAGCTCCTCTGTCGAAACCACTCCGTCGCGGACGAGCGATTACTTTATTACACTGCGAACCTTGTCCATTGCTTGAACTTCTAGTTTTGTTACATTTGAAGAATGTGGTGGATTGTGAAGAGATATACCAACAAATCAGCCATAGGACTCTCTCAAATTATATACAAAATGCATTTCATACTTTCCCTTTGTAGAAGAGGCGACAATGCTGGCTGATTAGCAGACAACTATAACTACATAGGAAAATGGCTACACCCATATCGACTTTGGATGCTATTTTAAGAACTCGTCAAGATTGTATAGTTTCATTTCGAACATCAGATAGCAGATCAGATTCTTCCCTTGATTTCCATAAAATTATTAAGGGACCTGTGTTTGTAAAGAAATTGTATAAAGCAAAAAAAGTGGAGACGAAGGACCACGTGACAATGTAAGCTATCATGTTTACATATATATACTTTCTATTATTGTAATGAATTTAAAATATCTTATTGACTTTTTAATTAACACAAACTGAAAAAAGATTTGTTTTAATTTGATTAATGCAACAACTTTAACATGTAATAACAAATTCTGTTGTATTTTTACTTCTAACAAGGAAACGAAAGTGAAACCGTTTTACACCTTATCAAAATAATTTTATTGACATGTGAACATAGTATTATATATAACAATTTATAGTCAATATTTTAAGATATTGAATACTATTTGTATATTTCATTACAGTGTGGAAATGGGCTTTATGCATAAAGTAGAAACCAGCACTGTTAACCAGAAGAATCCATATAAAGGCATATTGATATGCTGGAGTACGTAGAGAAACAGTAATACAAATTTGGAAAACATGATGAAAGAGACACGTCAAAATGTCAGAAATATGGTCGCCTTAAATTGGTACACCTGTGAAGTATATTCTTGCAAACCTTTTTATTCCGGACAGCACTTTATAATCTGGAACAACTATATGGCTAAACGTAATTGTTAGTATTAACGGACACTTACAATCTGCTTCCAAAACAGTTAGGCTTACTTCACCTATGTCTGTACAACTAGTATGTAAAGTAAAATATACACTTTATTAAAAAGTAAACATTGTTTTGGGTCATATGTGTATTAAAAAGATTTCGAACATGTCTATTGAGTAAGTAAAACGTTAATTGCCTATATTTTATATGGCTGTTCATTTTTTCTCTGCGATCTTTAACACCCCCTATTACGTCTTATTCGTATTATCTTTGTTTTACTAAAGGAAATAGAAGGGTTTGAATAAAAATAAAATTAAAAACTGTTCTGAGAAGACATGATAATGCACTAATGTTCATGGAACCTGACACTATACAAACAGTTTGTATCCATTCTATTGATTGATTGAGTGATTGAATATTTAGCGTAATTTTATGACATCGAGGGCTAACAGACGATCAGTTAACCTAACCACTGTTTCTTAGGATTAACCAGTACTCGAGCACACCCCATCTGATAACTTTCCCACTTGAATCAGTGGTGAGAGACAAATGATAAGAAGAGAAGTGTAAATTAGCCTTAATCTACAGGAATGTTTAAACATGTCAGATGTGAATGCATTGATTTGTAGCAGGGTCTGCAAATGCTTATAAGACATTAATTGGAATATATTATATGCTTCCGTCCTCGTTCTGGTGTAAATATGCATATTCATGAGATAATGTTAAGAAGGGTATATATCCATCACGTTCTTGGGTACACAATAATTCAAACTGTTCTCTTTTTGCATTTCCAAGTAAACATATCAGTGTATTTCCATAGTTAAAAAATGTGTAAAAATTCGGTTACATCTAACGTGTTATATTATATTTCCATTGTTAAGTCTCGAATATAACATACTAGTAATAGAGTTTTAATGCAAATGTTTGAAATAATCGACTTTAGCTGTCAATATTCGACACAGAATTTTACGAGTTGTTTCCCTTATCCCCATTCGGCATATAAGGCCTAAAACTAATAACTAAAAACTAATAAAATAATCGGTTTTAGCTGTAAACCTTCGTTATTGTTGTTTTACAGGTATATAAGCAATACAAATACTTTATGCAAAAGTCACTATAATAAATTATCCACTTACTTGTTATGTATTGAATGGCAAATGATCAACTAGTAATTATAAAAATAGCAAATGATCAACTAGTTGTTATCAAAATAGCAAATGATCAAATAGTAATTATCAGAAGAGCAAATGATCAGTTATCAGAATAGCAAATGATCAACTAGTAATTATCAGAATAGCAAATGATCAACTAGTTGTTATCAAAATAGCAAATGATCTACTAGTTGTTATAAAAAAACAAATGATCAAATAGTAATTATCAGAATAGCAAATGGTCAATTATCAGAATAGCAAATGATCAACTGGTAGTTATCAGAATAGCAAATGATCAACTAGTAGTTATCAGAATAGCAAATGATCAACTAGTAGTTATCAGAATAGCAAATGATCAACTAGTTGTTATCAGAGTAGCAAATGATCAACTAGTAGCTATCAGAATAGCAAATGATCAACTAGTTGTTATCAGAATAGCTAATGATATACTAGTTGTTATCAGAATAGCAAATGATCAACTAGTAGTTATCAGAATAGCAATTGATAAACTAGCAGTTATCAAAATAGCAAATGATCAACTAGTAGTTAACAGAATAGCAATTGATCAACTAGCAGTTATCAGAATAGCAAATGATCAACTATCAGTTATCAGAATAGCAAATGATCAACTAGTCGTTATCAGAATAGCAAATGATCAACTAGTAATTATCAGAATAGCAAATGATCAACTAGTTGTTATCAAAATAGCAAATGATCTACTAGTTGTTATAAAAAAAACAAATGATCAAATAGTAATTATCAGAATAGCAAATGGTCAATTATCAGAATAGCAAATGATCAACTGGTAGTTATCAGAATAGCAAATGATCAACTAGTAGTTATCAGAATAGCAAATGATCAACTATAAGTTATCAGAATAGCAAATGATCAACTAGTTGTTATCAGAGTAGCAAATGATCAATTAGTAGCTATCAGAATAGCAAATGATCAACTAGTTGTTATCAGAATAGCTAATGATATACTAGTTGTTATCAGAATAGCAAATGATCAACTAGTAGTTATCAGAATAGCAATTGATAAACTAGCAGTTATCAAAATAGCAAATGATCAACTAGTAGTTAACAGAATAGCAATTGATCAACTAGCAGTTATCAGAATAGCAAATGATCAACTATCAGTTATCAGAATAGCAAATGATCAACTAGTCGTTATCAGAATAGCAATTGATCAACTAGCAGTTATCAGAATAGTAAATGATCAACTAGCAGTTATTAGAACAAGAGGCCCAAGAGGGTCAGCGGACGCTCTACTGACTCATAGTGGCCATAGCACTTTTTGAAATTCTACTATGCAATAGAAACATCGGCCATCTTTAATTTTAGATAGAAAAATAAACATTTTGTATAGTCTCCTATGCAATAGAAACATCCGTGTGAAATTTCAGTTTAATTGGCATAGTGGTTTCAAAATAAATGAATCCCTATGTAAAAGTCTAAGTCCTCTTACAGGGCCCCTATATATTTTAGCCTCTACATTCTTATCTACAATCAAACCCCTACACTTAGGGATAATTTATATCAAATATGTAAAAATCTGACATACCGGTTCTTAAGAAAACAATTTTATTAATTCCCAATTTGTACCCTTTTGGGGCCCCTCCTGACCCCTTAAGTCATAGGAACCCAGTCATTTTTACAAATCTTAACCTCCTTCACCTAACAATGCTTTAGTGAAAATATAGGCAAAATCATTACCATTTAAAAAAAAAAAAATTTATATTATATTGACATGTGTCCCCTAATTGAACTCTCGGGGCAGGGTCATTTTAACCATTGGGACACCATTTGAACAAATCTAACAGAACAATTGTTGGTTATCATTACTACATAAACATTTTGAAAATCTGTGGGCAGTTCATGCGAAGAAGATTTTTTAAGTTTTGGACTATTTTTAGTAACGGTGGCCATTTTGAATTTCAGATCGAAAAAAAAATCATCGGTATAATCTCCTATGCAATAGAAACACCCATGTGAAGTTTCAGTTTAACTGGCCTGTGGTTTCAGAACAGATGAAAGAAAAATATAATTTCTGTTTTCCCATAGTATCTCTATGTAAAATTCTAAGTCCCCTTACAGGGCCCCTTTAAATTTTAGCCCCTAAATTCTTATCTGCAATCAAACCCCTACACATAGGGATAATTTATGGAAAATATGAACAAATCTGACATACCGGTTCTTAAGAAAACAAATTTAGTAATTCCAAATTTTTACTCTTTTGGGGTCCCTCCTGACCCCTTAATACAGTGGAACCCAGTCATTTTTACAAATCTGAAACTCCTTCACCAAACATTGCTTCTGTGAAGATAAAGGCAAAATCATTTCCATTCAAAAAAAAAAAAAAAAAAAATATTATAATGACATGTGTCCCCTAATTGAACCCTCGGGGCGGGGTCATATTTAACCCTAGGGACACCATTTGAACAAATCTAACAAAACTATAGTTGGTCATCATTACTACATTAACATTTTGAAAATTTGTTATGCCGTTCATGAGAAGACGATTTTTGAAGTTTTGGACTATTTTTAGTAATGGCGGCCATCTTGAATTTCAAATCGAAAAAAAAAATCTTCTGTATAGTTTCCTATGCAGTAGAAACACCTATGTGAAGTTTCAGTTTAATTGGCCAAGTGGTTTCAGAGAAAGTGCTGCTAACAGACGACAGACGACAGACGACGGACAACAGACAAAGCGCCATCGCATAAGCACTTCTGGCCTTTGACCAGTAGAGCTAATAAAAAACAGTAAACTATATAGGTAATAAACCATAACTCTTTCTTGAGTTAATGAAAATAGAATTGTACGAGTTATTTCCCTTTATCCCCATTCAGCACATAAAGCCTGAAACTAATAACGGGTTATATTTCTACTTTAAACCTTCATTTACACGTAGTTCGTTCAAGCCGACTGAATTTGGGGTATTCTCAACACAGTTGTTTTGTACAAAATAAACCGGTAAATGCAGTCAACTGCACAATAATTAAGCAGATGCGGCTCTAGGGTCCGTTTCAAAAACCTTAACATGTCATTGGCGTAGTATAACCTGTACATGACATTGGCGCAGTATTATTGCAAAATTTAAGAGAATATTATTTATAAGGCTGACGAAACTTCGTTAAATGATGTAAGCGAATTTCCCGTTGTTTGTTTTCGTAACTTCAAATTTACACTTAGCCATAAACATGCGAACGTTCGTGAATCAGGTCCCTGGTGTTTACTCATTAGGATAATACGCGACAGACAGAATAGATGATAAACACCAATAATAATTTCAATTCATTCGTCATCCGAATGACTTATTTCAAGCTGTCTTAGAATCTTTGGGAACATTATATTAATAAAACGACTGTAAACCAGCTGTTTTCTCTGATCAACGCAGTTAACGGCTTCTTGCTGGCTCTTCAGCCAGAGTTACAACGCACTGAGCCATATGGGGCAATAAGCCATAAATATGGCTATGGCTTACTGTTACAGTTTATATGGCTTACTGCAGCAACAGGCTTAGTGCTCAGGAAGGGGTAACACAGTACTACATATGTGTTTTTTGTATGGCTTAGTGCAGCAGTTGTTTTGATATTTTCATAGATGTGTCAACAAAATGATACTGTCAAATAACAAATTAACGGTCATTTGACGGTCATTATATTAAAAATTGTAGGCAGTTGATTTTCTTTGCAAAGGACGAGAAATAATTCCAGTAATTGGAAATTTTATCTAAAGATCACTTTTCAAGAACATTTCCAACTTTTATTATACAGTAGTATTTTTTAATTAAAATAATAATGAATTATATTTCGTTGATATTTTCTTCTTTTATATCATTTTGCGGCATAGTTTTGTATGTTATAAATTGTGTGTTTACTTACCGACGCAATAAGCCATACGGAAATTTTATATTGGAATTTTTAATATGGCTTACTGTGTTGGGTACTTTTATGGCTCAGTGCACTGCGTCGATGTGCAAGCAAACGAATTGAGCTTATTTTTATACGCCCGTTTTGAAGAAGAAAAAAACAGGACGTATTATGTGATGGCGCGTGCGTGCGTCCATATTGACTTCAACTTTGGCATATAGATAGATGACAATTAGACGATGTACAGAGCGCAAAAAAACAGGTCGATAGGTTAAAGGTCAAGGTCACCGAATTGGATTCAAAGTTCAAATCTGTCATACATCGTGTCCTCATACAATCTAAACCTTCGGGTGTATAATGCCCCGCTTGGCGGAGCTCTTGTTAAAAAAAGTAACACAGGTTAAAATTTAGTATACAATTTGTAAAACAGTTACATTTATGTAAACTTGAAGCTACTTGTGCCCACTGGAGTTACGCATTAATTTCGTATGTAAAGGTCGGTCAGAACATTATATAGTATAGTTATGTTTTGGACACTTTACATGCCAGGGTTCACCGAGACCGTCAGTCAAGTAAAAATATATACGTATGTATGTAATGCAGGGGGTGGAGTCCCACCCAGTCTGCAGCGGTCTTCCTTGGTCGGTAGCGGTCGGGGTTTCAACACGGTTTTTTTTCCGTGTAGCGCTCGAGAAGCCAGACGGTCTGGAAGCGATCTGATATACATCTTGTAGCGCTCTGGTAAACTCATGTATACTCGTGTACAAGGTCTAGTTTATCCGGAAGACATCTAGTCACATATTTTTATCTATATAATGCCAGCTTCTCAACTTCCATGCTGTTGCTTCTTCGATAGTGTTTAGTCAACTAAATACCGAACAAAACACTACAGTTATATACCTAGTCTGCTGCAATCGTGCCCGACAGTATATGCTCGGATATAGGTCGGGTAGATGTTGGGTAGAGGTCGAAAAAAGGTCGGGCTGGTCGTGTTAATCGAGTAGACATCGGGAAGGGGTCTGGAAGGTCGCGAAGAGGTCGACCAAACATCCGGTCAAACTTGGTTGCCGAATTTGGCCAGTGAGGTATCGAGGTACTCAGATCGCCGTTGAGAACTAACCAGTTTGACATATGACATGGTCCATTTCGGTCGACTGGAGTCGTAACGTTCCTTTTCAGCCCTTGCAGTCCCCCCCCCCCCCCCCTTTCCAAAAATGCAATGGAAGTAAGGTACATACACCTTTCACATATATCCATGTACGGTCTTTGCATTAAACGCACGGTCTTAAAGAAATTATGTATTATATGCTTTACTCATAGTATCACTAGAGTACACACGGCGGGCGTGCAGCGTCCAAAAGTTGTCAGACCTCAAACTTGAGCAATTCTTAGCCAATCTTCACCAAACTTAGTCAGAATATTTGTAGGTATAATATCTCGGTCAATATTGATAACCCGACACTCTGGAGTTACGACACTTTAATTGCCAAAATTTGACAAAATTAGCATTGTGCGCTCTCTAACTTGGAAAGCCTTTATTCGATCTTCATGAACTTTGGTCAGAATTGTTATAGGCTTAACATTGTGGTCCAGTTTGATAATTAGCCTGATCGCTCTAGTCACTTTGGAGTTATGGCCTGTTAATTGCCATTTAAATGTGACCAAATTAGTAGCATCCACGAATTTGTCTGCTCTCTTACTTAAGCAGTTCTTATCCAATCTTCATCAAACTTGGTCAACATCTCGGACAAGTTTGATATCAAGCCAGATTGCCCAAACGCTAGCGCCATTGGCACGTACATATAAAGGGAAGCAACCACTATAGCATAAAATTCGAAACGAACGTCGGACATAATAGCACTACTTACTTTGTGTCCTGCTTTATATCCCCTATTCATATAATCTTCGTTAAATGAAAACACCCTATTCGTCATGCGCAAAAAAATATGACGTTAAGTTCTAGGGGATATTCTAAGAATTTAGATTGGAAGGAGCAAAATGCATCGGCCCTTGGGGCTATACCGAGACAAACCATGACACATTAGGGACAATTTAGAAAGGAATACAATGTAGATTTAAGAAATATTTGGAAAGTTAAAATTGTCCACTCAATGTGATTATTTGGTGGAAATAGTTCTTTCAGAAGCAGGCGCAAAACATTACTAGCCCATGTTCATTAATGGTTTTGATATCTTTTATATACAAATGCATCTTACAGTCAAACATATAAACAAAGACCACTGGGCGGATGAAGCTAACTGCAGTTATTGTTTACAGGTGGTCTTTATTCACATGTGTTTCTCCTATAAATGAACAGTGCACTGTTTTCTCCCTGATGGTCTTAATTCACAGGGTGGTCTTTATTTTGGAGGTGTTCTTTAACACACGGTTGACTGTAGCACTTGCAAATCGACATGACAGAACATACAATTTGGCAAAATAGTCCAATCCCTATAACTATAACCGAAGCAGAACCGGATCCCTTATTATAATTGTTTTTCCCTATTTTGTAACATACTGATAAAACAAACCGATTCCAGATGCACATCTTCGCCAGCGAAATATACCAAGCGACCCCCACGCCAGTGTCATAGCAGCCTGTGATAAATGTCAGAATATCTTTGTTACACGCAGCATACCCAGTTGTAAAAAGAAAATAATATCATACTGCCGCATGTCCTCGATAGTTTCTAACAATTGCCGCATTAAAAAATCATATGACGTACTGCAGCAGTCATTTTTCAAATAACGACATAAGTGCGGCAGTACGCAATGTGTATGGCTTACTGCTGCATATGGCTCAGCGCGTTGTAACAGCTAGTGTAACATTAAATTTTGATCCCGTTGAAAATAACCCCATGGGTCATTTTTCAACGGATGAGTGGTCGATTTTTAACATTGAAAACTGACCCAGACCGTTATTTAATGACCTACACACATGTGAAAAATTGACCCTCGTTAAAATTTGATAAAAAATGGAAACCGACCGAATAGTCGGCCGGACCACATTTCAAAATTGAAAACTGCTATTATAATTTTGGATGTTCTCGTGGATATAAAGTGTGAAATGTTGGTAGGTATACAATATATATAAAAAGATGGCCGGTATGCTATAGATACGTTGTTTCATTGATGATAACACGTGTTGTATCGGAATAGTGTTTGTTGGAATTGCCTTTCGTTATTGTGGTTGTTATTTCACAAGTTCAGAATGCGATAAAGCATTCATACTTCAGCTCTCTCTCTCTCTCTCTCTCTCTCTCTCTCTCTCTCTCTCTCTCTTTGCTACACGGGCATCAGTGTCACACTTTAGGTTAAACTTTTGCATGCATGTTACTATCATGCAACTATCTTAGTAGCTACCTACTGGCTTGATTTGAAACTTCAAGTTAATTAACTCTTGGTTGAATTTAACACACCCTCGTGTTAACAAACATAATCTCGCAGCTATGTCCCATACCTTTGATGGTGATTTTCTGCATTTGTATATATTTTATATTTAGCACTCATCTGACCCACGGAGAAGGTCGAATTTAATGTTGTTTGGCCTAACCCAATTTCTATATTATAAATAAAAATAAACATGTTTCAACCACAAACAAACATCTTGGTTAAACTTCTTTCCTCACTTAAAATGTTTAATAAATCAGAAACAGATACAGAACCCAAAACTTAATAACACTGACTTGTGTGTGAAAAGTGGATGTGTGTAACAAATAATATAACTTGATCAGGTATTTAGTATTTATTGACAAAGCAGTGCAAATAGTTCAGCGCTATGTCTTTAAGGACCTGTTTTGTTTTTCTACCTTCCTATTTTCGATGCAATTCATTACCTTTTTTGTAATATGTAAATAAATTTTAACAACATAAACGAAAATGCAGATTGCACATCGCTGTTTCATGGAGTTGCCGTGCGTTATATAATGATATGATTAAATTGATTGGTCCGCATCGATTTTGTCAACGTCAGTTTGAAAAGGAATTATTTGTTTTCTGTTTTTACCACTAACTGCTATAGCAACCATTTGTAATCATCCGACATCAGTCATGTGATGTTTTGCTTATATTTAACAAACCGTTAAAAAGGGATCCCATGTCTTATCAAAATTTAACACTGATCAGTTGTCAACGACTGTTTTGATCAGAATTAAATGTTGAAATGTGACCCGGGTCTTAAAGTTATCTTCTTTGCTCGATTAAGGTTTCTTATCCACCTTGCAACGGGTGTTAATTTGATCATGTGATTAATTTTAGGTCACATGACTTCTTCTTTCTGAACTCCAATAAGTTATATTTACCACGTGGTTTTCTAACACCACGTGCACCGCTGGAGCGCGGATTAAGAAAACAGAGTTTAATTTTAGGCCTGTTTAGGACAAGATGCGAAAGATGGAATTAATCAAAATTATGTTTTAATTCTGAGAACAAATTTACATTACGAAGAAACTTAAAATGGATGTGACATAAATTATTAACCGATGAAGGATTCTCTTCGTTATCAATTACAAAAACTTTATGCTACATTTCTTTATGCATTGACATCGGATTCCTAAATACTGTGTATGATAAAATGTGTTTACTGATTTCGGATTCCTGTATATGATAAAAATGTGATTAAGCTGAACATTTTTACAGTCATTCATGAACGGATATGATTAATCGGCATTGAAATCTATATTGGACTTCATTATTTTTTTCAACACATATAAGACCAGGTTGCGCTATACGAATACCCCGGTTACATAATTTAAAGAAATTTGAATTTCCTTTGAAGAAAAAGTCATCCAGTACAGGTTTCAAACAAGCAGTTAACGTTGTTGACAGAAGCTGACAGAAAACTACTTCAGCCTCGTATGGTAGTTGTAAATGCTGGCAGACATGTAGAAACTGGTTCTGTACTGACAAACGAGTTGTTACGTCTGTGCCTTGTAAGGGTTGGATGATCTATGAACTCTACCACAATATATGAATTATCGGATGTCTTGACAATGGTATTAACTTATCAGATTGCCTTCAAGATTCTGCCCGTATCCTTACAATCAAGTGGGGATTAGTTATCACCGGGAAAAGATCTTGTTATGTACAGGCGTTTTTATAAGATATCCTTAAAGCAGTCTAAAATAGACGCAATGTCACTCAACTTTCAGCAAATCACAGCAGGCCGAAACTCGAATTGTAAATAAAATTGCATGTGTCCGATTAATATGTTTCGGTAATACGTCGAGACACTGATGTATTCCGTTTACTTATTTACCATCATGTGGGGTCAGATTATGTAGATATGGTTTCTTTCCCGTACTTAAAACAAGAAGCCCAAGATGACCTGAATCGTTCTACTGGCAACATATGCTACATGTAAAATATCTAAGGTCTAAGCCTTAAACTTTCAGAGAATATTTTTACATATAACTCTATGTAAAACAGTGACCCCCGTGGTGTCTCCAAATTTGACCCCAGGGAACCGACGTCAACAATTCTTTTAGGGGACCTCCATGCAATGCTACATGTAAAATATCTAAGATCAAGGCCTTGAACTGTCAGAGAATTTTTTTTTTAAAGTTTGACTTAAAATGTGCTTATAAGCCCTGTGGCGGGGGCATTTATGGTCGAATGACGCTGGTTCAAGAACTCGTCCGAGATCCTGTGGTTATATAACTGCTGTTCAAGTTTGGTTAAGATTCAATGAAAAATGAAGTCCTATCGCGTCTACACGTTTTCCCTATATAACTCTATGTAAAACGGTGACCCCTGTGGTGGCCCCAAATTTAATCCAAGGGACCCGAATACAAGACCTCAATGCAATGCTACATGTAAAATATCAAATGTCTAGGCCTTGAACTTTTAGAGAAAATGTTTTATTTCAAATTTCGCTTAAAATGTGCTTATAACCCCTGTTGCAGGGGCATTTGTGGTCAAAGCACGCTGGAAAAGACATCGTCCGAGATCTTGTGGTTATATGACTGCTGTGCAAGTTTGGTAAAGATTCAATAAAAAATGAAGGTACTATTGCGTCTACAACATTTTCCCTATATAACTACATGTACATTTTCCCTATATAACTACATGTAAAACAGTGACCCCTGTGGCGGCCCAAAATTTGACATCAAGGATCCGCATCAACAAATCATTTACAAGACATCTATGCAATGCTACATGTAAAATATCTAAGGTCTAGGCCTTGAACTTTCAGAGAAAATGTTTTTTTTTAAAGTTCGCTTAAAATGTGCCTATAAGGCGGGGGCATTTGTGGTCGAATCACGCAAGTTCAAGAACTCGCCCGAGATCTTATAGTTATATAACTGCTGTGCAAGTTTGGTTCAGATAAAAAATGAAGGTGCTATTACGTCTACAAGAAAAAGGTTAACACATTGAGGGACGACGACTGACGACGGACTAAAAAACGTAGCACTAAAAATGAAATACTGTCCAGTACATGTCTCAGTACGACAGTTACCACTCTCTGTTAGGAATAACATCTGCATTATAACAATTACCTTTATTATGTAACACGTTAACTAACTAGTGTTTTTACTATAAATGATTTTGTTTCTTTTTGTTGATTAATAGAAGAGAACATTTGTCTATACCGTGATTTTGGTTAACATATTTATTTTATTTGGAACTATGTTATTATAAACTGTGTTTCTTTAGAAACAATTAAAACTAATATAAATTGATAAGTGTCGTCGTATTTGCTGTCTGTGACCTTCAACATAATACATTTATTTAATGCCTTTATCTTCATCAACGTCTAAAAACATTTACTCATACATCAATAAACACCGCTCAACGCATCGGCACGTCCACCCACCTGCGTTACGTTAACGACGAATCACCCTTCGTAATCGTTACGTAATAACATGCATCTGGTACAATGAATATTGATCAGACATGTACAGTGTGTTTCGTTATTACGTATTTAATGCATTTATAATTACACCATTGCGCTGTTTTTTCATACTTTTTTCTTAATTAAATCATTATTTAAGTAGTGTTTTAGACTGTGGTATATAACTAACCTGGTGATATAGCAGAGCTAAGATTAACAGCGACTGCCAAATTCTTACTCAGTTTGTTTTACTCTCTTACAGTGATCTTGACAATGTGCTATAATTGATGTAAAAGTCTCTTACAATTATTATAGAATGATATTGTATATGTGTTAATGTTATGTTAAACTGTAAATGTTATATGTTTATACTATGATGAGACTTTAATGAAATATATATATACATACCATTTAGAGAACAGCTTACGATGTTAAAGAGATACACGCCAATGTTGGAATACAAATTACCCAGGTCTTAATATATGAAGACGGAAAGCGAACAAACTTGCATTATCTCTTGACTAAACGTCAATGAAATTACACGAAATTAATTAATTAATTATTTAGCAAATTAGTCATTTAAAATTCACAAAACGCTGATATATTAGGCATGAAATGTTAGATGTTTATTATCTTTATTCACGGTTTTATGATTTGGAAAATGGACTTGAACATTAACCGGACGCTCAAGTTGTTTACATGACAGTATATAAAATCTGTAAAATATTCAATAATTTTAATCATAAAGAACTGCATGATTTTGCGTGATTTTACGCAGATTTAAAAAAATGATACAAGAAGCTTCTCCGCTCGACGCTCAGCATTTAGAAGAAAGTTCCAGGTCTATTCGATCCGGTATCAGAAAATGAGACTGGTTGGAGTATGACACCATGTGTCTGCGGCATGATACTCCAGTGTGGCAGCGCTTAGAACACTGTCTCAGGTAGACACCGCCACGATATTGAAAAGTGTTTAAAGTGACTAGGTGGGGTATGACACCATGTGTCTGCGGCATGATACTCCAGTGTGGCAGCGCTTAGAACACTGTCTCAGGCAGACACCGCCACGATATTGAAAAGTGTTTAAAGTGAGTCGGTGGGGTATGACACCATATGTCTGCGGCATGATACTCCAGTGTGGCAGCGCTTAGAACACTGTCTCAGGTAGACACCTTTACGATGAGGAAAAGTGTTTAAAGTGACTAGGTGGGGTATGAAACCATATGTCTGCGGCATGATACTCCAGTGTGGGAGCGCTTAGAACACTGTCTCAGGTAGACACCTTTGCGATATGGAAAAGTGTTTAAAGTGACTATGTGGGGTATGACACCATATATCTGCAGCATGATACTCCAGTGTGGGAGCCTTTAGAACACTGTCTCAGGTAGACACCTTTACGATATGGAAAAGTGTTTATAGTGACTAGGTGTGGTATGACACCATATGTCTGTGGCATGATACTCCAGTGTGGGAGCGCTTTGAACACTATCTCAGGTATACACCTTTACGATATAGAAAAGTGTCTAAAGTGACTAGGTGGGGTTTGACACCATATGTCTGCGGCATGATACTCCATTGTGGCAGCACTTAGAAACTGTCTTAGGTAAATACCTTTACGATATGAAAAAAGTGTTGAAAGTGCCTAGGTGGGGTATGACACCATGTGTCTGCGGTATGATACTCCAGTGTGGCAGCGCTTAGAACACTCTCTCAGGTAGACACTTTTACGATATAGAAAAGTGTTTAAAGTGACTAGGTGGGGTATGACACCATATGTCTACGGCATGATACTCCAGTGTGGCAGCGCTTAGAATACTGTCTGAGGTAGACACCTTTACGATATGAAAAAGTGTTTAAAGTGACTAGGTGGGGTATGACACCATGTGTCTGCGGTATGATACTCCAGTGTGGGAGCACTTAGAACACTGTCTCAGGCTGACACCTTAACGATATGGAAATGAGTTTAAAGTGATTAGATGCGGTATGACACCATATGTCTGCGGCATGATACTCCAGTGTGGCAGCGCTTAGAACACAGCCTCAGGTAGACACCGCCACGATATATCTACACCACACAAAAACAACAAATATTTTTTTTTATAAATTCTAACTTTACACCATTTAGCATATGGAACTTAATTGTTAAAGTTAGATTTAAACGGTCTTAAAATAATTGAGGTTACGCTAGATCTAAAATATCAGCAAAACAACCTTTTTAAAATATAAATTAAACTTAACATTTTTTTCTAGCATACTGACAGAAAGACGAACTTCAAATATGATTGACAATTTTTTCTCAGATTACAGCAAATATACAATATAGAATGACTCACGCAATGGATATTGAGAGAGAGAGAGAGAGAGAGGGAGAGAGAAAGAGAGAGAGAGAGAGAGAGAGAGAGACAGACAGACAGACAGACAGACAGACAGACAGACAGACAGACAGACAGACAGACAGACAGACAGACAGACAGACAGACAGACAGACAGACAGACAGACAGACAGACAGACAGACAGACAGACAGACAGACAGACAGACAGACAGACAGACAGACAGACAGACAGACAGACAGTTAAAAAATATGTTTCTTCAGATAACTGGCTGGGCATGGTTGGATTTGCATGGCTTATATCTGAAAATGCCCGTTATATATTAATAAGTAACATTTTGTAGTAAATAACAATGTGTTTATAAACCTAATACAATTATGAAACTATCTCCTTCAAAATATATGCTTTAAATGCATTTTATTGTTTTAAAACTCATTAATAAAACTTGCTACTATCGATTTCACACAGTTGTGTCTTGCATACCCAGTGCCTAACGCTGTACGAATAAAATCTATAAAAACGAGCATAATAGTGCAAACATTCGGAACACTACGCCGATTTCCTATATGCCTTATGATGATAAATTGGCTTAATATGAATGATTGTAGTGCACATCCATCGCAAGTAAGCGATAAATAACGTGTACAATAATATATTAAATAAAAATATCAATGTTTTAAGCTTCAATATTGTATTTTACCACACACTATTTCAGTAAATAATGTAATGATGTCACACACTATTTCAGTAAAAAATGTAATGATGTCACACACTATTTCAGTAATCAATGTAATGATGTCACACACTATTTCAGTAATCAATGTAATGATGTCACATACTATTTCAGTAAATAATGCAATGATGTCACACACTATTTTAGTATTCAATGCAATGGTGTCACACACCATTTCAGTAAACAATGTAATGGTGTCACACTCCATTTCAGTAATTAATGCAATGGAGTCACACTCTATTTCAGTAATCAATGCAATGATGTCACACACTATTTCAGTAATCAATGCAATGGTGTCACACACTATTTCAGTAATCAATGTTATGATGTCACACACTATTTCAGAAATCAATGCAATGGTGTCACACACTATTTCAGTAATCAATGTAATGATGTCACACTCTATTTCAGTAATCAATGCAATGATGGCACACACGTTTTCAGTAATCAATGCAATGATGTCACTTGTCCAAAAGCAGCATTTTTATGGTAGTCTAGGTCTAATAATTATTTTATTTTACACCAATTTTATTTCTTTTATTTGTGTATTGTACATCAAGTTGTATATGTTGTATTTCTGTCTAGTGTTTGTGTGGGATGATTATACAATTTTCGTCAACAGTATCTTACTGATGTATTGGCGTTCACAGAATTTAATCATCGTTCCGAGGATTTACCAAACTGTTAACAAATACCAGTGATATTTCCAGCTCACTGCCAATACTATACGCATCTTATCACTGCAAGTCACTCAATATTTCCCCACAAATCCAGAAGTAGAAGAATCAAGGTCGTAAAACAAAATGAATGCCCGAGCTACATAGAGAATGTGCAAAATTGCAGTCTGAAAATCTTTTTTAAGTCTGTCCCTGCAAGCTGCTTATTCGGTATACAATCAAATCTGGGTCGTGAGTTTGAATCTCCATCCGGCCAGTCTCCATGATGATTGATATGCAACATTACGCCTCATTATCATTCGTTGTTGTATGGTGTTTATCGACGCTTTCAATAATTTTTAGGTTATATTGTGACAGTTGCTGCTTGAGACAGTATTCCAAGCGCTGCCACACTGGAGTACCATGCCACAGACACATGGTACGATACTCCACCCAGTCATATTATACCAACCGACTTACTATCCTCAAAATGCTGAGTGCCAAGCATGGAAACTTCTAGTACCATTTTCCTCCAATATGACCCGACTGGCAATTGAACCCTTGACCTTCTGCATGCAAGGTAGACGCTCTACCCAATAGACCACTACCGCTGATTTAAGAGTAAAATTTATCAGTTACTTACGGAAAAGGGTGTTCTGTTGTAAAACAAATGACAAATAACCAAACAAGGAATACTTTTATCAGTTTGTTATAAAGTGCTACAAGTTAATAAAGCATTTTTAGAATTGGTACACATCTTATTTACGTGACCAGTGAAACACGTTTTTTAGAACATGAAATAATGCAATATAATGGTTATATAACTGTGTAAGTCTTGTGTTGATTCTGTGATATATGAAGCAGTTAGACCGGACAGGGTGATCAGAAATGCTAACATTGTGCCTTTGGCTAATATCAGCTAAATAAAAGCAATATATTTTGTACTTTTAATTATTTATTTTGAGAACCAAATACAGCTGTCAACAAACAATTACAAGTCAGATACAATAAGTTTATGTCAATGTTAAGTTTGCATGTACAGTATATACATACAGTTATATAACAAGTCGGATAAAATAAGTTAAGGTCAATGTTAAGTTTTCATGTGTTCATTTGTAGTCTTTCACGATGATTACATGCACAGTATGATTATATTGATTAAAAGTGTCAGTGGTTTCAGAATAGATGTTTAAATAAATCATTGATGGCATGATGGGTGGTAGATAACCAAGAGGCCCAAAAGGACCTGATCGCTCTATTTGCAATATTGTAAAATATCTAAGGTTTAGGCCTTGAACTTTCAGAAAAACTTTTTTTTTTAAATTTTACTTATATGCTTACATGTATAAGCCCTGTGGCAGGGGCATTTGTGGTCAAATCACACAGGTTCAAACTGCAAAACCTTATATGAAGTTTCAATCCAAAGCATGCAGTTACTGCTGAGAATTCAACTTTAACCATAGTTTCTAAGTCAAATAAGGGCAATAATTTGCACATAAAATCTGACAAGAACTATATCAGTTTGATTTCATAGCTGCAAATTAAGCTTTACATGAAGTTTCTATCAAATACATTGAGTGGATGGTGAGATATAGACTTGATAGTACTGGCATGCATTACTTAAACCAGAGTTTCTAAGTCAAACAAAAGCAAAAATTGGCATTATATTGCAGCAAGAGTTATTTAACTTAGTTAGGGTGTTAGGTGTGATGATTGGGAAGTTTTGTGTGAAGTTTCAATTAAATACATTGAGTGAGTGGTGAGATACGAAGTTGATGGTACTTGCAAGCAAAACTTTAACCGGAATTTCTAAGCATGGGATGTCATGTGTGAAGTTTTGAGCAAATACATTGAGTGTTTGGTGAGTTACTGTTTTGCATGCAAAACCAAAGTATGACACCAACTGCAACGCTTGGACGAGTAGAATAGCCCTCCTTATTGTTTAAATAGTCAAGCTAAAAAAAAGAATTCACTTTTTCACATATAAGTACTCCTATGTAAAAATCAAAAATAAATTCAGAAAACTATTTCTAAAATTTAACAATACCTTTTTGAGCTTTGTTGAACACTTTTGAATATTAAATTCC
Organism: Panopea generosa; assembly: GCA_029582155.1. Taxonomy (NCBI): domain Eukaryota; kingdom Metazoa; phylum Mollusca; class Bivalvia; order Adapedonta; family Hiatellidae; genus Panopea; species Panopea generosa. The sequence goes on from CM055904.1 coordinate 65,831,664, forward strand.
TTTTATTAGATTTACTGTAATGACATTGTGTTTAACCTCAAGATTGCTAAAATGATAACTAAAATTGAATAGAAAAAGAGAATTTTCAGTTTTCCACAAAGTGCTCCAAAATACAAATCAAACTCTCTTTAAAGTCTTAATTGTTATGACTAAACAAGGATCCAGACATCAATACATGTATAATCAAAAGTATCTCTTATCTTAAAAATGAGAAAAACAACAAAACTCCAAACATCAAGATAATTGAATTACTATTCAAAAAATTGGATTCAACACGTAACCTCTTGCTTGAGCTACATTACCGACTAATATAAATGAAGACACATAAGAAAATGGATTCGTCTCAAGCATCCGAGTTTTGACCTTTTTGCAATAAGGTCTGAATAGCTACCAGTTGTTTTTTAATTTTGTAATTGCACCATGAATACAGAAATAAATGCATAATTCACAAAACGAAACCCGACATCTTTGTTGGCTTAAATACGATTATTGTCAGTGTCTTATCACATTGAAATATATGGGTCATAGCATTTGTGTAAATGCGGGTTCTACGTTGTGGTGTCCTTGAGCACGACACATTTTCCGCATATGCTTAGTACTCGTTCTACCCAGGAAGACTTCGAGCGTGATTTGTATAAGTTGTTTCACAATCGATGTTAAATAAACAACTAAAACGTTAAAATAAGAAAGGGCGATAACTCGATAAAAAAATATTGAATGGCTAATAACTGTGGGCGGAGCTGCGTCCGCGCATGATTGCTGGAATAATGTAAACATAAAGTTTAAATAACAAATGGTCATTACTCCAAAACATGATTTAATCCGAATCCGAATATAACATTCACATATTCAGACCATGAACTTGCTGTACGACAAGCTTCATTTGAATCTAGTTAAACTGTTGAAGGAGTTGCCTCCTCAAGTTTGTTGTTTGATATAGAATTAAAAATGAAATAACAAAGGGTCACAACTCCATCACATATAAATGAATCGGACGCTTATACAACAGTTACACCTTCATGTTGTACAGAAAGTTTCATTTGAATCAGGTTTAAATTGTTAGAGTTGTTGCGTCCGCAAGGGTACTGATCCAAAACGTGACGGGCATTTGGAGAGTCGTTCTGACGAATGTGTATTCTGTTAGCCCAACTGATTACTTAAAAACCTAACCTTGGTATAAAAGGGAGGTAATGGCGATGGGAGTGTTTTCCCTTATTTTTCAAAACACATTCAGATCCGGGAGAGTAATTTTCAAATCTAAAATAAATTCATGGATTGAATAATTTGAAGTTTGTCATTCAACATAGTCTTAATATCACTCACAGTTCCTGAAAATTTCAGAATAAAATCTGCAATAATTTATTACTTATTGCTTTCAACAGACAATCAGTTACAGAGAAATTTGAATTTTGTTGGAGGAGCAAACGGGTCAATATTTGCCATGTGACCAATGTTTGTGAACAAACTGGTATGTTGTAGCTCACATGGCTGTAAGTTAAATATAAACTACAAATCATGCAAGACTTACCAAACTTTTAAATGATTCCTTCTATTATCCTTTTTTAAATCACCAACAGTTGTATATCACCATATTTAATTGAATTATACAATTGTTTCTCTTCTTTATTAGAAAAGTTATGGTGCTACATGAATGAGTCATTTTACATGTGTATTATATCACATAAAACAGAAATGATAGTTTTAGATTAAAACTAAAGATAGTGTTTTCACCAAGAATATCATATATATATATATATATATATATATATATATATATAAATGGCTTTTGTCAAATGAAAGCTTTTGAAAGTAACTTAAAATTACCAAATCAAAAAACATTTTGGTCTTTTTCTAAATTAGTTATCAGTAAATTCTTAATTACAACTGATTTATTCATCATGATTTCTGCTTTAATGAAGTTGAAGTGTTTTATCTCCCTCCTTGTATTACATTGTTATAACAGGAACCAATTTTTTAATGATTTTTTTCACTTTTTATTTTGTTTTTGATATGCGTAGCCTTGACATTGTTCATAATCACCAAAATTTATAATTTACAGTTAATACACAGGCATGATAAAACACCAACATTAATTAAAGTTCATTATCTATCACTCAACTTTGTATCCAAGGTATGATTTGAGGTATTGTGTTGAGAAAGACACCTTTTGCAATTTTTAATCAAATCAACATAAGTTCAAGTTTAATTCCTAATATATTCAACAAAGTGTTAATTATTACTTTTTTTATCAATAACATCCCAGTATTAATATAATATACAAGTATGAATATAATTGCAAGTTCTTATCTTCCGTCCCTAAATGTGACAAAAATATCAGCACATAACATAATCTATGTATTTTAATTTCCCTCCAGATCGTACTAAATTATGCATAATGGGCTATACAAACTTAAATATAGGCATATCTGTTAGACTGATTATAATGCTTGATTTGTGATTTAAAATTATTAGGCACATATGTTCATATACATAATTATTTTGATATCAATCAACAACATGATCACATCACTTACTAGTGTTGATAAAACAGTAATTACCTGATAATGATTAATTAAAGACCCTATAGTCCCTAACGCTAAAGTGGGATGTGATATTGACCCCAGTCAACATTCCTGTATCAGTTACAATGTAAACCTTCAGCATTGTTTTACAAACATTTTGCTGTCTGCTATTATCGCTGTTCTATTGTTAGACCATATTATACACTCCCAGTTGATAAAGCACGCCCTGCAAAGTAACTAATTTACATCCGATAGTCTGATCGGATGTTGGGTCTTTAACTTGAAGCATTTATTAAAATACCCATTCACTTTTTTTCACATAACTTTAAACCCTAGATACTTAAATACCCATTCGTGTGTGAAGACAGACAGACTGACATACAGACAGATAGACAGCCAGACGAACGAACACCAGTTCAATATCCTTTAATTTTCTTCGACAAGTGGGAGAAAGTAATATCAATTTAGTTGAAGTGGTATCACTTTATTATGGCGATAGTTATATATCTTGTCCATTTAGGTCATTATTACACCATAAATTTATATGTAAATTATATGTAATAGCAAACTTGATTTAAGTCAACTAAAAATAATAACTTAACTTATAATTACATATTTCTGTTAAATATATAGATTAAACTTATTTATTTTACTTCGATTGTGAAACAAGTTCTTACAACTTAGACAAATCACGCTCGAAGTCTTCCTAAGTAGAACCAGTACAAAGCATATGCGGAAAAAGTGTCTTGCTCAAAGACACTACACATAGCCGTAGCGGAGGATCGTACAATTAATATAACATCATTTCGTGACTTCTTCATATATACAGGAAAATGCAATGATGTTTGTGTACAAATAATCATCTTGATGCCTGCATTATTCTTTAGAAATAAATTAAATCACATCCTGTGACCATTGAGTAACAAACAAGAACAGAACTGTTTTGTATCTCGACATAAACAGTTAAATTGCTATTGATATATGTGACATTTTAGAGAAGGGTTGGGTTGTGTTAATAACAACGGTTTGCGATAAAACCTCGGCTTAAGATTGCCTGTTTCAAACCAGGATTGAATAAAAAAAATATTCTAAATATAAAATGTAAATATGACTTACCAAAATAACCTGACATTTACACGCCCTGATACAGGTTCATCGGTACCAATCAATCGTTGGGGTTTATTCCGATATACGCTATATGAATGGTTTAATTTACTACTTAAATACACAGTAACCCAATGTTTATATATTTCAAAATACACCGCAGTCCAAACATGACTACCAGTACTCGTTATTACAATCTAATGTGCACTTCCTTATACAGTTTGTGTTTACGTACAACTGCTCCGCTCCACGGTTATTGCGTTAACCCAGGGTTAACCAATCATAAACAGCATACAAATGCATTGTGTTACCAGTAGATTGCGCTTACGCAATGACCATTTGGGACACATACGGAATTCTATTTTATACGAATGTTTTGCCGTTAGAGGTAAAAGAGGGTCGGATATAGAGTTATGTCTGAATATTCGTGATGCTATTTTGTCCAACCTCCAACTCACATGTCTTTTTTTAAAACGCTTATTTTATCGATTGTCCTAGATAAGCTTCATGAAATATATGCGGTACCAAATATATGTCATTAAAGCAGCATTTGTTTTTTTAATTTATGTAAATTGTAAATAAAAAGTCTGAAATACAATAATCTTAACTGGTTTGTGATTGTCAAACAGCATATTTCAACATCATAATGTTCCATATTTTATCTATTCAATGTGCCTTGTATACTTGTAATGTGTACTCGTATATAAGTGTATATATTTAGCAATAAAATATTTGTTTAACTATGTAAGAGCAGAAGAGTGCTGAGAGTTTATAGTAAAGTTGTCCAATTATTCATGCATTTGAAGACAAGTTAAATGAATTCCCTTCCATAAAAAATAACGCTTCTGCCCATGGATAATGATATAATATCGCCCCTCATTTTGAACTAAAATGTGCTTTATGTGTATGACACTAATACTAATATCATCAATTACCACTGACCTGGCAATATATGAATAAGCGTTGAGTTTGCAAGCTTGAATCAAATGCCATTGCAAAGTCTATAAACGCACGATATAGTTTACGTTTTTTTTTTAAGAATTTCTATAATGGCATGTAACAAAAATACATTGTCAGCTATGGAGTGGCCTTTACCGAAACCTGTCTGATTTTCATGTTATAAATCATACTCAGACGTAAAAAAGTTGGCTCTGGTATTTAAAATAGATGTAAAAAGTTTCCCTAGACCGCTTAATAATGTGACAGGCCTTTAGTTGGAGGGTTCAATGGGATCCCCTTTATTTTTAAATATCGGGACAATATATCCCTCCAGCCAGCGGTCCGGTATATGGTCAGTATTAAGCACATCATTAAATAACGCAGTATACACTGGCAAAAACAGATTTTGAGTAGATTAAATATATTAATTAATAATTTTGTCTGATGGACTCGGCGACTTTGAATTATTTAGTTTTGATATATGTTTCGTAACCTCGCTTTCGGTTATGGACGAATTAAGTATTTCCTGACTGTTTTCAAGTACATCGCAGGTACCATAACATTTTCGCTTGGTTCGGGGTTTTCATTTCTCGTCTTAAAGAAACCATACAAATCGTTTAACGGGGGTGTATTATTTTCGATTTAATACTTTTGAGACATTTCCAATACTGTTTGGGATTGCTATCATGCATGTTTAGCAATTTTTGAGATTTGTTGTATTTGTATTTATAAATATACGTGTTCATTGTCCGCTGATAATGTCTAGCACATCGCTTGAGGGCTGACTTATTCAATTGGGATTTGTGACGAGAATAATTCAGTTCAGCGTTGTGGTACGCCTTTCGTGCTTTTCTGCAGTCAGACCCAAACCACGGTTTAGGAAATGTGGCCGATGCCGCGCGTTCAAAACTTTTTTCATTTGTGACAGAATCGATCGTGACTTTGAATTCTAAGTTAGTCATTTCAGTTACTTCACGTAATCAATTTACGTCAATAATGTCTATAAAATATTGTTTAAGGGTCGCATCCCACTTGCGGTTGCTACGCCCCTGTGTATCCACCGGCACACTTTTCACAATACGTTTTGTAGACAATGAAAGCTTTATAAGGTTATGACCATCCGAGAACAGGGGATCAGTCTCGACGATATCGTAGTCCCTAGAGTATTGGAAGCATTCACCCGTAGCGAGAGCATAGTCAATTACCGACGTATTGCGATATGTAAAAAGACCGTGGGATTTATCAATACCTACTTGCCCATTCACTATAAACAGGTTACTATTTCTACATAACTCGATAAGCATTAACCCGTGCGTATTAGTATCTTGTGAGTGGCGATTTAAAGGGTTCCCCATTCACACTATAATGTGTGATTGTTGGAATTGCGCAATGGTGTCGTCATCAAAATTAAAATAGTCGGTAAGAAAACTGTCGGTGTTTAAAAAATCGGGCAGTTGAGAAGTGCGAGCATTGACATCGCCAATCAACAGACAATATTTATTATCTGTACATAATTGACTTATTTCGTTCTCAAATTTAACTAGCTCGTCCTCGTCAAGATATCGCAATCCAGAGGGGGGTAAATATATAACACCTAGTATAAGATATTAATCGAAATGAAGTAATTGACGATTAATTCTTAACCATAGTATATACTCGCAGCTCTTGTCAATAACTTCGACAGAGTCCATTATATCGTCGCTTAAATACATGCCTATACCGCAAGATTTCATAGCAAAGAATTTCTGTCTATTTTAGCAATAAATTCATATCCTTTTAGATTTGCAATATCGTGTGTATCAAGATTTGTTTCCATTGTACAAAAAATGTCATATTTGTTTACCATATCAAATCTGTGAACAATATACTGATATAATTGATACAAAAACAGTTTCAAGCTTAATCTAGCGTAAATACAGCCTTCTTAAATCCAAGATACTTAACTAACATCTCGACAACTCTATCTGTCAATTACGTAATATAATATCTGGGCACATGCAAGTTCTATTTATATACGTTGATGTGCACGTATGCGTAAGCATTATACCTGGCTTAGTTTTTTATCTACTCTCTATATTTTACTTACTACTAGTCTTTCGCTAGCTCCGCGTAAATTTCCATTGAATACAATAAAAGGAAAATATTCACACTGAAACTGACGGTAAACTTCCGTGTAACATTGGGTGTTCTATTTATAAAAAAAAAGCAAAACGAGGAACGACTGAGAAAGTAGGACAGGCTGAGACAGTAGGACACTCTGTAAATTTGTTTTACAGGTGTTTAATACAATGTGTTACTTTGCAAGATATTCAAGTTTAAATTTCGGTGAAACTGCCTTTCAAATAGTAAAATGGTGTCCTTGAATAAGTATTGTAGACATAGAAATCTGAACAGTTAATTTACTTATGGAATCACTCGATATAACCTGATATGGAGTTTGTTTTTTCGTCAATTCCTTGAAAGATATTCATCGAGCTATTATATTTCAATCTGTGGTATACATTTCACGCTTTAGGTACATATAAACTTTGTTGATTTGAATACTAGCTATAGAGCTAGTTATAGAAACGAGTTTTATTTTAAATTCTTCGAAGAGGCTTTCACCGAATATCCGTCCGTTTATTTCTTCAAATTATCTGTTATTTTAATCAATCGGCGTTTTTATTTGGTGTTAACCCTTATTTGTTTAAGTCACATGTTTCCTTTTGTCAACTATTTTCTCGTTTATAAATTTCATTCACAAAATACTGATAGTAAACCGTGATCCTCGTGCATTCAATCCCCATTTACATCCACGTCGAGGCCAACAAATTATAGGCATTTGGTGTACGTGTGTTTTTTGTGTGGATGTCGATTGTATGGTGTTTTCATTAAAGAAACACAATGTCTTATTGTAAAATTATGCGCTATATAATCCAATCTATTGTTCATCGGGTAACTATAAATTCTAAACCTATAACAATGACGAAACCCCATTTGATTTTACGTATAAAATGGAAACAAAATTGCTACACTCCATCATTTGTTTAACTTTGTACCTGCTTGAAGTATTATACAGACGTTGGCCCGACCAGTCCTAAAATTCCCATGTTAGTCTTGAGATCGAATCCATGAGCTTCCGCATGCGAAGCGAAAGCTCTACCACTAAGCCATTGCTGTGGTTTAAATTGGTTTTAAACAAACAGTTAATTGTTGTGTATATTGTTAGTAATATCATTCATATGCGATAGCTTTGATTTTTGAATTGTGATTACAATTATTTTATTAATATGCTATGCTTGTTGTGTATTAAATACATAACTGTTCTATTTAGAATTCGATATAAGCCACGTACAACTAACAAATATATCATTGTTATGTATGTATTTCCGAATGGAAGACTCTCATTGAGCTATTATGCTTTATTTGTATATTTCCATTCATATTACCGGTGGTTGGTTGTCTAGTGGCACTACGTTTTATGGTTCTGTTTAATTAAAATTAAATGTTACTTAAATTAAATAGTTCTATTTGACACAAATATGGAGTTTGGTTGTATGACTATTGATTTCGTTTCAGGAGTAAACACATGAAACTTTAAATACAAATCCATCCGTTATCCTCACATGATATGACTTTGAACCCTCTAAATCCCATAAAAACATATCTTTGTTGGGTTTCAGATTTCTGTTCACAAATAAAATTGTTGGCTTAAATTTCAGAAAAAACAGTCTATGCCGTGCATGTTGTAAAAAATCCAAAACCCAACTACGTTGCAGCTAAATTAACTGCACTGTACCGCGACTAGTTTATTTTCTAATATAATATTCTGGGAATATACTTTATGTAAATGAATTAATATTGCATTTGTGTTATAAACATGCCAGTTGCATTCAATTCAAATTATTCTTTGGTAAAAAGTTTAGTCTTAGTCTAGTTTGTTTACCTGACAATGCGAATTTACTAAACTTTGATTTTTCTAAGGTCATACCACCCATATTTATTTTATCAAAATCAACCTTATTTAACTAGCTTGGTGACCTCCTCTTTGGATTCGTAATAAAACACAACTTGCCGAGTGCTGAATACTGCTATTTGACCTGCCACTTGCTGAAATGCCTAACAATACATACATCCTGTTTCATTGGTGAACGTCATGTTACTAAAATTAGACGTGGTTTCCCAATACGCACAATCTGATCACCTCGGCTTTTATGCTACGCAATAGACCTCTGACATAATAAGGCGCCATTTTGGAACTTATTTCAGTCACATGATAAAATAAAATGGGGGGCCCCTTATGCCACCTTGTATACATATATGTTGAAAATATAAACGTTGGTTAATCAAGAATGATATTTTAAATTTCCCTTTAAACATGACCCATGTCGAGTGTATACATAAAACAATCGATATAATAACGTCATATATTCAACCTAATGATGGATACATAATGTGTTACTTTCACGCGAATGAACACAGACTTGTTACACAGGCAAATATCGTTGGTGTATTCTAGAGCTATACACGAGGTGTATTATACAGAGAATACGGAAATATCCGATGTTTCACGATTGCAATACGCAGTAATGTACACTTAACAAAATATAACTGTCATCAATATGCTACTAGGATATAAAACTGCATATATCATGATAAATAGCATTCTAAAATAGCGGTGTTAATCTGCCACGCACGTCAAAACTTCATCGGCAATCGGATAATGACTCGACCATTTCCACCTACAAAATAATTTGAAACTAGGCGGAAATGAGGGAGTAATGTTCCGATTGACGATTTCGGATCAATTTACTTTGAATAAACAGTGGTTATTCCAGACTAGAAGTGTACAGAAACGAAAACAACCGAAAATTAGTGAACAAACCATTTTTTGTATGTTCTTACTTATGTTAATACCTCTAGATCAATAGTTATTTTCACTCTAATCAGCAAGTTTAAATATCGCATTCTGAATAGTTTAATCACGTTAGACGGGTTTATTAAGAAGCCAGCATCTGAATCTAAAACTACACTATGCAGGGTCTAATAAAATATATACACGGCGGGGATAGAGTTTATATATTTGACAAAAAGCTGTCTTGAAGCTCTCTGTTAATGGTACGTACTTTAAGCTGTCATCCAGGTGGTTCCAGTCAATAATTGTCTTTATTAAGAAATATTTTTAAAAAGAAAAGTACTATACCGTACAGGTTTAAAACATCTAGAGTTATGTGTTGCTTGGCTTTCATTTAAGTTTGACTCTATACAGTCTTGGTAGTATTTGTTTTTGTTTTTGTTTGTTTTTTTATTCAAGTTTCAGAAAGTAGTTGCAATTATGGTGTATAATTATACTTTGTTTCTTAATAGTAAACATATGATATAAGTATAAATTCACTTTTTGCAAATTCTTAACACAATCGCTAGTGTGTACGTTGTTCACAAATGCAGTCAAAATGATTTCATTTGTATTTTATTAATATCATTATACATTTCTATATGGTCAGACACTATCATTTAGACAAGGAAATCTATAAACTGAACGGTGTTAAGCATCATTTACAACACATGATGGGTTAGATACGGCATATCCATATTTATTGGTGGGGAGACCTCAGAATAAATCGGTGTAAAACGATCGTCCGTCCGTATATAAGTGGACAACATGAAGTTTTTGGACCTAATTGGGGGTAGAACCTCAGCGATGAGAAGTAAGCAATACGACAGCGCCTTGGAATACTCGGCCGCAGAGGACCCTCATCAGTTGAAATATGTAACGTACACTTTGGATATATACTTTGATTTTGAAATACTGTCTGGTTAAATGAAAAATATCAAAAGTTAAAAAAGTTGTTAATATGTTTGTTTAAGTTCTGTTGAGTTGATTGGTAGTTTTTATTGAGGAAATTGTAAGGGTATTTTGTCCGAGAAACATAGGCAAAGTGATATTTTGGTCAAACCTTATAATGTACGTTTATGCAAAACGCAATGGTGGTGTCCATACATAACTACACTGCTATTACTGCGTCCAAACAGTCATTACATTCCAGGGTTAATCTGTGACTAATGTGTATAGGATGGAATTACCATATTAGGCTAAAATTTAAAATTACATATTAATCTTTTTTAAAGATATAGAATACTAATTATTGGTTTAAGTGAATTTTCATGTTTATGTTCTCGACTGAGCACTGAAGTTATATGGTTACAATAGGCACAGACTTTCAATTCGTGGGCGATATTTAATTACGTGTTCATCAAAACAAACTATTTACAGTTTATAGTATTTATTATTTGAAACATTGAAATTACAATTCATAGTATCACTGTCTTTACGGTGATTTTTTAAAATTTAAAAAAATAAATAAATGGATAATGGTTGTTTGCAAATTGTCATTTATATTACAATGTATTAGGCCATTATTATGTTCAGTTTCTTCATAGTATTACGTTAAATAATTCCTAATGCTCAATGTACCCTGATACGTATGGTAGCATAGTTCTGCCATCATAAAAGTCAGATAGCTACTTCATTATGTCGTCACCAGGACCGTATATCGTCGACATCTCACACATAATGGTGACATCATCGTCTTTATTAAGTAACTTATTCAAATTGTCATGGCAACATCAGTAAGGAACTAAGAAGCCAGTAAGTTCCTTGTCCAACCTCCATATTATTAGCGGATGTCGACATCACAGATTATCAACTGGAAAGTCAACTTATTCATGAATCTGAAACATTCCGCATGGCATAGTTTCTGTAATTAGTCAAGCACCCTTTTTTATTCAGTAAATCATCTACTGATATTAACTAGGTGAACAAGTGACTTATTGAAGATAATGTTAAGTTATAAGTGAGATGTCGACATCATACGTTCCTGATGGCGAGTAAATGAAGTGGTTATGTAACTGTCAGGATGTTTACGTTTTAAATCGGTTGCGTTTATTATGTATGCATGTAGTTGTTGTCCTGTCAAGAGTACCTTGAATGGAGTACAAAAATATAGCTTGCATTGTGTGACTTGCAAACACGCGATAACATGATACTCTTTGTAGTGTATAATATATTCACACTGCTAAATGAGCTATGGGGCTGTGTTCAGGTGTTTATTTTACTTAAAATAAAACTCTAGTCGCAATTGTGAACCGCAATATTTTACCTGCAAAACGACCGGCTTTGTGTTACTGTTTTAATAATACGTTGACTGCCTTTTTAAAATTCAATACTGCAAGAAACAGTTTAACAATTTTACTTAAAATATTATATGTCTTGTTTCTTCTTCAATAGGGAAGATTTATATTCTGCGTGTTGTTTCGTTATCAAAAGAATACATTGTATTTAATCGATATGGTTTCAAGCCCCATGTTGTTAATTAAAGCCATATTTTCAAATTTATAATCCACGATTTCAATTATACTTTAAATAAAATATTATTATAAGTAAGATCGTTATAAAATACTAAATATACATGGATCATTGGTGTTGTATATTTAAGGTCTGGTAAATAGGTTCCTCCATGACCGAGTAGTATAAGGCCATATAGTCCAATGATCAAACGGTCATTTACATCGCGCCGCTGAGCTCGTGAGTTCGAGTCAAGTCCGTTATAAAAACACTATGTGTGAAAGTTTGCCAGTTACGTTTCGAAGAACGAAGGTTCTATTCTAGTCTGGAAACAGAGAATAACATATAATTATATAGACACATACACACACACATATACACACACACACACGCACGCGCGCGCATGCACGCACGCACGCACGCACACACAAATACATGTACGTGCCAAATTAACAATTACAAAAGTTCAGTCACATTTTTCGAGTAAGAAGGTTTTTTCATTATGTTGTATTTTAATTATAAAGTGTTCAATATCATGTTGTTTATTATAGAGCTTCTTTTACAGGATGCTTCTGAAAGAAATTTACTAAAATGTATGATTTCTTTATTGTTTGTTGATTGAATAATCCTTCTCAAGCTAGCCTTAAGTTTTTCATATATGTGAACTCTTACAATTTGTTACCAAAGATGGTAGATTTCCTGTTTTTGACTAAACGGAGACAGTTAGATTATTACTTTAGGAACACAAATTGCTCAAAATTAAATTCTCTACAACATATACGAACATCACCCTAAATGCACGTGCCTCTTATTAACCGACACGTGCTACAACATGACCTAAGTTTGAGGCCCGCTGGCGACTCTTTGCGGCCACTGTTTAAAAAAATAAATTTACCAACCTCAAGAGCTACTCACTACCTGTCAAACCCTTTGTTTTTGTAAAAAACGTCACACGAGTGAGCTCAGTACCGGGATTTAAACATGACACCCCAAATTGCCAACATTTTTTGGAGTTGCACGTGTTAGCACGGGCCAGTTCTGACTGAACGAAGACAGAAACTGAACACTCTAAGAACAAAAGTTGATCAGAATCACGTGTTCTACAACATATATGAAAATGAACTCAATGTAGGTGCCTCTCATTTTCTAGCACGTGTTACCAATTTTGACCCGAGCTATAAAAAAAAGAATAAGTTATTTTTCGAAACGGTAAAACTTAACTAGCCTTTATTTGATAATATTGAGCTAATTAAAAAACATATTTTTACCGTAGGTCTATTATTTCTATTTTTGCACGTGCACAGGCACGGGTTTCAGATTTTTTTAAAACTTGACGCAACTTTATAAAGTTCGCCGAGACCTTTAAAATGATACCAAACTTGAAAAAATCGAACTGGAAATGGCCTCTCGGCACAGGTTCAAGCCCTTTTTGACCCTCCGGCTGACAGTATGTGAGTTGGGGTTATGGCTCTACTGGCTAAGCAGTTTCAGTTAGCCTTATAGTTTATAGACAAAATTTGCTAAGAATTTAATTCTCTATTACATTTATGAGATAAACTCAATGCACGTGGCTCTCAAAATGGTGCACGTGCTAGGGTGACCACCTCAGTTCTAAGCCATGGGAATGACCTTGATCGAGTGCATTCGGGTCAATAAGGTACAGCAAGCATAAGATCTATTCAATACATGTCGAACGACACCAAGATCATTAAAATTCGAAAGGAAATGGCCTTTTGGCAGGGGTTTGAAAATGGCACCTATATTTGACCAAATATGTTGAATTGCACAGGTATACACGGGACGCGTTTCTGACTAAAGAAAGACAGATAGCTTATCACTTTAAGAACAAATGTTGCACGGAATGAAATTATCTACAATATATGACCCAAATACATGTGCTTCTCATTTTCCGGCACGTGCTACAACATGACCTAAGTTCGAGGCCCGCTGGCGACCCAAAGCGGCCATCTTTTGAAACAAAAGTGGTACCAACCTCAAGAGTTACTCAATACCTGCCAAACTCTTTATTCTGATTAAAACCATCTCAAGAATGAGCTCAGTACAGGGGTTACAACATGACACCCCCATTCCCGCCATGCACGTGTCGGCACGGGCGCGTTTCTGGTAGAACGGTGGTAGATAGCTTTGTATTTGTTTAAGAACAAAAGTTGCTAAGAATCGTTCAATCTACAACATATTATAAACCCAATCCATGAGTGATTTGATTTTTCCGCCACCTTTCAGAGTCCAATCTGAACTTAGACCAGCTGGCGCCGCCTTGAAACTGAACCATTAAGGTATACCTACACAATGATACCAAGTTAAACAAAATCGGTCAAGGAATGAACAGCAGCGATATCAACATGGCAAGTCTTAGCATGGCTTTTTTTGAAAAAGTCAAAATTCATAATTTTCAAAAAGTTCCACAGGCCTTAATAATTGGTCTACAGCTCTGATTTTTGTACCATTCTTTGTCGGAACATGTATATTTTCTTGTTTTTATACAAATATCTTTTCAAAAACTCATTTACGAACTGTGTGGCAAGGGCAAAGACTGTACCTAAGCGCAGGAATCAATTTTAGTTGTAATCTTTATGCTGTAACGCACATGCTTCGAACATGCACGTACAGTTGTTGGTAGTCGTTCAATTCATACAGGGAACATCTACGTACACTTTGATATCCAGATTGATAGGTAGCATGTGTTACATTAACAGCAAATTTATCAATCGTAGTTGTATTTGTAACATGTGTTCCACTAACAGCAAATGTAGCAATAGTAGTAGTAGTCGTAACATGTGTTGCACTTACAGGTAGTGTAGCAATTGTAGTAGGAGTTGTAACATATGTTGCAATAACAGCAAGTGTAGCAATTGTAGTAGTAGTTGTTATATGTGTTGCACTAACAGCAAATTTAGCAAACGTGGTAATAGCTGTAGCATGTGTTGCTCTAACAGCAAGTGTAGCAATCTTAGTAGTAGTTGTTGTTACATGTGTTCCACTAACAGGAAATGTAGCTTTCGTAGTAGTAGTTGTTACATGTGTTGCACTAACAGGAAATATAGTATACGTAGTAGTAGTTGTTGTATGTGTTGCACTAACAGCAAATGTAGCAATCTTAGTAGTAGTAGTTGTTACATGTGTTGCTCTAACAGCGAATGTAGCAATCTTAGTAGTAGTAGTAGTAGTTGTTGCATGTGTTCCACTAACAGGAAATATAGCATACGTAGTAGTAGTTGTTATATGTGCAGCACTAACAGCAAGTGTGGCAATCGTAGTAGTAGTTGTTAAATGTGTTGCACTTACAGCAAATGTAGCAATTGTAGTAGTAGCTGTAGCATGTGTTGCAGCATATGTAGCAATCGTAGTAGTAGTCATGACATATGTTGTTCTAACAGCAATTGTAGCAATCGTAGTAGGAGTTGCACTTAGAGCAAATGTAGCAAACGCGGTAGTAGTTGTAGCATATATTGCCTTAACAGCAAATGAAGCAATCGTAGTAGTAGTTGTAACATGTGATGCATTAACAGCAAGTGTAGCAATCTTAGTAGTAGTTGTTACATGTGTTGTACTAACAGCAAATGTAGCAATTGTAGTAGTAGCTGTAGCTTGTGTTGCAGCAAACGTAGCAATCGTAGTTGTAGTTGTAACATGTGTTGCACTAACAGTAGTAGGAATTGTAACGTTATGTTGCACTAACAGCAAATGTAGCAATCATAGTAGTAGTTGTTATAAGTGTTGCACTAACAGAAAATGTAGCAATCTTATTAGTAATTTTAAAATGTGTTGCACTAACAGCAAATGTAGTAATCGTAGTTGTAGCTGTACCATGTGTACAACTCACAGTAAATGTAGAAATCGAAGTAGTAGCTGTAGTATATGTTGCACTAACAGCAAATGAAGCAGACGTAATTGTAGTTGTAACAAATGTTGCACTATCAGCAAATGTAGCAATTGTAGTAGTTGTTAAAACATGTGTTGCACTAACAGCAAGAGTAGCAATCGTAGTAGTAGTTTTGACATGTGTTGCACTAACAGTAAATGTAGCAATTGTGGTAGTAATTGTAACATGTGTTGCACTAACAGCAAGTGTAGCAATTGAAGTAGGAGTTGTAACATGAGTTGCACTGACAGCAAGTGTAGAAATCGTAGTAGTTGTTGTTACATGTGTTGCACTAACAGCAAATGTAACAATCGTAGTATTAGTTTTAACATGTGTTATATTAACAGCAAATTTAGCAATCGTAGTTGTATTTGCAACATGTGTTGCACTAACAGCAAATACAGCTACCGTAGTAGTAGTAACTATTGTAACATGTGTTGCACTAACAGCAAATATAGCTACCGTAGTAGTAGTAACTATTGTAACATGCGTTGCACTTACAGCAAATATAGCTACCGTAATAGTAGTAACTATTTTAACATGTCTTGCACTAACAGCAAATATAACTACCGTAGTAGTAGTAACTATTGTAACATGCGTTGCACAAACAGCAAATGTAGCTATCGTAATAATTGTTTTACCAAGTGTTGCACTAACAGCAAGTGTAGCTATCATAGTAGTAGTTGTTACATGTGTTGCACTAACAGCAAATATAGCTACAGTAGTATCAGTAACTATTGTAACATGCGTTGCACTTACAGCAAATGTAGCTATCGTAGTAGTAGTAACTATTATAACATGCGTTGCACTAACAGCAAATGTAGCTATCGTAGTAGTAGTAGTTTAAACATGTGTTGCACTACCAACAAGTGTAGCAATCGTAGAAGTAGTTGTAAAATGTGTTGCAATAACAGCAAATGTAGCAATCGTAGTAGGAGTTGTAACATGTGTTGACTACCAGCAAGTGTAGCAATCGTAGAAGTAGTTGTAAAATATGTTGCACTTACAGCAAGAACATCAATCTAAGTAGTACCTGTAACATGTGTTGCACTAACAGCAAGTGTAGCAATCGTAATCGTAGTTGTAACATGTATTGCACTTACAGAAAATGTAGGAATCGTAGTAGTAGTTGTAACATGTGTTGCACTACAAGCAAGTGTAGCAATCGTAGAAGTAGTTCTAATATGTGTTGCACTTACAGCAAGTGTATCAATCTAAATAGTACCTGTAACATGTGTTGCACTAACAGCAAGTGTAGCAATCGTAATAGTAGTTGTAACATGTATTGCACTAACAGCAAATGTAGCAATCGTAGTGGTAGTTGTTATATGTGTTGCTCTAACAGCCAGGGTAGCAATCGTAATAAATAGTTGTAGCATGTGTTGCACTAACAGCAAGTGAAGCAATCGTAGTAGTCGTTGTAACATGTGATGTACTAACAGCAAATGTAGCAATCGTAGTAGTAGTTGTTACATGTGTTGCACTGACAGCAAATTTAGCAATCGTAGTAGTAGTTGTAACATATGTTGCACTAACAGCAAATGTAGCAATCGTAGTAGTAGCTGTAGCATGTGTTGCAATAACAACAAATTTAGCAATCATAGCAGTAGCTGCAGTATGTGTTGCACTGCCAACAAATGTAGCAATCGTAGTAGTAGCTGTAGCATATGGTGCACTAACAACAACTGTAGCAATCGTATTGGTTTTTGTAACATGTGCTGCACTAACAGCAATTGTAGTAGTAGTTGTAACATGTGTTGCACTGACAGCAAATGTAGCAATCGTTGTAGTAATTGTAGCATGTGTTTCACTAACAGCAAATGTAGCAATTTTAGTAGTAGTTGTAACATGTGTTGCATTAACAGCAAATGTAGCGATCGTTGTAGTAATTGTAGCATGTGTTGCACTAACAGCAACTGTAGCAATCGTAGCAGAAGCTGTAGTACGTGTTGCACTAACAGCAAATGTAGCAATCGTAGTAGTAGCTCTAGCATGTGTTGCACTAACAACAAATGTAGCAATCGTAGTAGTAGCTGTAGCATGTGTTGCACTAACAACAAATGTAGTAATCGTTGTAGTAATTGTAGCATGTGTTGCACTAACAGCAACTTAAGCAATCGTAGCAGTAGCTGTAGTATGTGTTGCACTAACAGCAAATGTAGCAATCGTTTTAGTAGCTGTAGCATGTGTTGCACTAACAACAAATGTAGCAATCGTAGTAGTCGTTGCTTCATGTTTTGCACTAACAGCAAGTGTAGCAATCGTAGTATTAGTTTTAACATGTGTTGCACTAACAGCAAATGTATCAATCGTAGTAGTAGTTTTAACGGGTGTTGCACTAACAGCAAATGTAGCAATCGTAGTAGTAGTTGTAACATGTGTTGCACTTACAGCAAATGTAGCAATCGTAGTAGTAGTTGTAACATGTGTTGCACTTACAGCAAATGTAGCAATCATAGTAGTAGTAACTGTTGTAACATGCGTTACACTAACAGCAAATGCAGGTATCGAAATTGTAGTTGTAACATGTGTTGTACTAACATCAAATATTGCAAGTGTAGTAGTAGCTGTAGCATGTGTTGCACTCACAGCAAATGTAGCAATCGTAATAGTAGTTGTAGCAATGTTTGTAGTAGTTGTAACATATGTTGCACTACCAGCAAATGTAGCAATTGTAGTTGTAGTTGTAACATGTGTTGCACTACCAGCAAATGTTGAATCGTAGTAGTAGTTGTAACATATGTTGCACTAACAGCAAGTGTAGCAATCGTAGTAGCTGTTGTGACATGTGTTGCACTAACAGTAAATGTAGCAATCATAGTAGTAGTTGTAGCATGTGTTGCACTAACAGAAAGTGTAGTAATAGTAGTAGTAGTTGTAGCATGTGTTGCCTTAACAGCAAGCACAGCAATCATAGTAGTAGCTGTATCATATGCTGCACTTATTGGAAGCTATAATTCTTTAGACTACTGTTGTTCAATATATTTTGATCGATTGATTGACTAGTAAGCGTACTTTATGCTATCTAGGGCTAACAGACGATCAGTTAATGTAACCACTGTTTCCTGGGATTCTGGTATGTTAACCAGTTCTCGAGCATATCCCATCTACGCAAATAGCTGATAAATATCCCACTTGAATCAGCGGTGAGAGACAAATGGTAATGATACACAATGTCGTATATGATTCACGGAAGCTGTGGTCGGGCGGTGATTTGAAGTCACGACACCTAGATTGAAAGTCAGACACGCTATCGACAGAGCTAACAGAGCCCTGCAAAATCTGATCTCATGAATTATATAGTCAAACATGCCATTAAAAAAGTATTCAGAAGCTAAAATATGGATTTATTAAACTATCAGATAGTTGCTTACAGTTTATATTTGCTTCAATATTTTGGGTCATGAATTTGCATCAATGGCTATCAGACACTCAGTTTCCTGATTCTTTCCTGAATTCTGGAAGGTTAACCATTACTCGAGCACACACTATATCGGCAAGTATATGATTCTCTTTCCACTTGATCAGCGATGGGAGACGAATGACAATGAGGCACAATGTCGTTTATTAATAAACATGGAAGTTGTGGTCGAGTTGGTGATCTAAACTCAAGAACCCTGGATTGATAGTCAGACGTGATGCAGACAGCGCTCACCGGGGTCAGTTTTCTTTACCTCTTGTTCAGTTTAACAGTCAATAATTTCAGTAAAGCAGGTAAAAGCATACATATAGAACACTTCAACAGTTAAGATATTCATACTTTACCTAATAGTATTTTCCTTATTTTTATCATATTATACTAACACTGTTATCAGTATGAATCATTCATAAAATAGACACGTATACAATGTTGGAATAACTTTAAGCTTGTTTACATACAAATTCATCCATTTTATCTTGATTTCAATCTCAGAAGTTTTGGATGACAATGTTCGTGTATTGCGCAGTTTTAGTGTATTGTTAGACATTAGTTAAACTATTTCTAAAATATTATAGTTTAGTCAAATGTAAAGTACAACATGAGACGTCAGTTTATTCCTTAATCATATACAAAATAAAACTCCAAACAAGAATTATAAGAGAGAGGAGATAGATAGAGAGAGAGAGAGAGAGAGAGAGAGAGAGAGAGAGAGAGAGAGAGAGAGAGAGAGAGAGAGAGAGAGAGACCGACCGACCGACCGAATATGGCTTATAAATTAATACCATACTTGTTTTTTATGCTCCCCCAAATGGGGGAAGCACATAGTCGCCGCTTCGTGCGTGCGTGCGTGCTTGCGTGCGTCTGTGCGTCCCCAAGTTCTTGTCCGGGCTATTTCTCTACAACCTCTGGTTCGAATTTTATGAAACTTGATAGGATGCATAACTACCAAATGGAGATGCGCATGTTGTCTTTGTGTTTCGGTTGGATGATTTTTCATGGAGTTATGGCCCTTTGATTAAGTATATGACTAAATTATTGTCTATGCTACTTCTGAAAATAACACTCCCCAACAGCGGATTCACATTCATGAATACTTAATAGAATTAATCAGCCATGTCCATTTTCTGCCAAACAAATTATGAAATATATTGATAAAAGTTTATTAAGTTTTTGTTGTATTTTTATTCCCCCTCTTTTCATAATAAATGATTTTAATCCGATTGCAATTGAAGTAAATTGTTCATCTAATCCTTTTAATCCTTTGTAGTAAATGCTTGCTGAAAATTGCTGATTGGCTGACAGTTTGTACATATGGGAATTAAAGAGAAGTGGCAAATGGATTTGAACTCTGCCGTGAGTGGCCAATAATATCTAAGTCACTACAACCCGCTTTTCAAGCCAATTGCGAAAGGCAGATATTGTCTATATATTCTGACACCAAAAACACCAGGATCAAATCTGAACTTAAAATTAAACCCAGTGTACAACAAAGTTGTTTTCCTGGCTTGGTGACAGCTTCAGTGAAGTACATAACTGCTATACATCCCCAAAATCATGGTTAAAATTTGTGAAAACCATAAGAATAAGAAGAGAACTCTGCGGTGTAAGCAGATTAGTAGGTATTAGTATGTGCATGGTAGTCTTTAACCTGGTCTACGATAGGAAAGTTATGCAAATCTCCAATTTCCCTAGCAACCGGGACGCATTACTTGGCGTTGTTGACACCAACGAAAAACTAGTTCAATATCTTCTAGTCAGTCTGTAGACAATATGCAGTATATGTGTTTCAAATAAGCACAGCTATGATCTGCTACTGAATGTATATGAAATATCATGATAAAACAGTTGATACATATGTCCTGGTATAAATCGTTGATTTAAGTTCATAGGCTGGTTTGAATGTGGATTGGGTTGGGTTTAGAACTGTAAAAATACTTCTCGTATGCATACCGTTTCATATCAACTTAATAAACAGAGGACGAGATCCCTGCCAGCTTTTTATTCATTCACTGCGTGTGACTTAACTTTATCATTTAGTAGGAAAAGAAAACTAGAGAGCAGGGCAGACCGGGAACAATAAGGAAATTTAAACTATATTCACTACTTCCGAATCAAATCCATGGAGGTGTAAAGCCAGTTATAGAGTGATTTGTATTTGTCCCAACAAGCACGTCTTCAAATTAGTCCTTAAAGTTATTTTTCACACATAAGGATGGCCAACCTTTGAACCGACAGCTCAGCTATATAACGCACCAAACAAATAGCTTATCGCCATAGATTTTGCAGGGGTATAGTTCATTCCAAGCCCAAAAACATTGGAACCAATCTGGTCGTCTCTCTACATGCTGACAAAGTGTATTTCAGATGTAAATGTACAAAGGCTAGAGTACTGTTAACATCATAGTTATATACAAAGAGCTGTTGTTTATATGTAAAATAATCTTTAATATGTTCTAGCATTGACTGATATGTGCACCTAATGTCATATTGATTTACCCCCAACCACTTTAATTTGCATATAGATATAAATCTTTACTTTATTTAAAACATTATTTTAGCAATTTTGCATCGTACTCGTCCGACCATACCCGTGATGTAAAGTTGGATGAAAACGTTGAGAAAAAATATAAATATTATCTAAGTAATAGAGTTTTTTGCTAACTTTGAAGATTTTAGCTTTTATAGTTTGCATTTTCTCTCTTTTATAATAATTTGTCGCACTAAAACGATTAAAATTATTAAATATAAATATAATTTGATATCATTGGTCATAAAAAGTTATAAGTTTTCATAAAAGTCTGTAAATTTAAGGACAAACGTGAAATTTGTCAAATTTCGGGGCCATTTTGGCGGCCATCTTGGATTTCTCTGGCATTTTTTAAAGTCTCGCGGTGAGTCTCTGTCTTAAAAAAAATTAGTTGACCTTGTACTATCTTTATGCCAAGTTTGGTGCTTTTCTAAAAAAAAGGCACAATTCTCTCACTATACTGCACCATATTGACAAGTATATCTTGTTTGCTTTTATGTTTTCTTTTAATAAAAAAGTATCTTAACCATGCAAAAGCCATGTATTGTGTTAACAAAAAATTTTTCATATTTAAGGGAAAATTTAATAGATCATTATGTAGAACTTAACTTGAGTTTAGAACATAGTCACTGTTTGGATATTTTACTGGTCAGACCGGAAAACCATCAGGACTTTGTGACATTCAATTTAATTTTGAACTATTTTATGAAAATAATTATTATTTAAGTTTATTCACAAAGAGTCTATGATATGGACACCGCTTTTAAAGTGTGATTTTAGTGAATCATATAAACTTTTAAACTATTTTTATCATAAACTTTAGAAACAATTAAACCAAGTGGCGCCGTATTTGCTGTCTGTGACCTTCAACATAATAAATTTATTTAGTGTCTTCAACCTTATCTAAGTTTACAACCACAACCATTCATTACCTGGAATGTTTTCACAGTGTAATACATGTTAAATTAAGGGTATATATATACATATCTCGTACAATGAGATGTTAATCAGAGTTGTGTGCATGTTTTTATGGATTTTCAGTACATAAAAGGTACCCGATTTGAATCCCTAAGAACACTTACTAGAACGTAACCTGCAGAAAATGGTGTTTTAGATATTACAATTGTACTCCCCACAACAGATACACCGGCGTAGCTATACGTAGACACTGCAGGCCAGAACATGCATTTATTCAAGAAAAATAAAATCCGTAAGTAATTGATAGATGTTTTACATAGATAAAATACACACAAAAACTCTGATTTTTAAAAAAAAAAATTGTGGAGTACTGTAATGGCCAACATTAAACTTATTTGACAACCTAATGAAAAGAACCTAAAAAATAACTTCAAAATATTTAGCTCAAGCATTTAAACTTAGAAATGAAGTGGTTAATTTATAAGTTACAATGAATAAAATGTCTGAAAACGGTTATCAACAATGCATGTTAAATTACGCTTATATATTAGGTCATTGAATGTAAATATTTCTTAGGTAAGACAAATTAGCTTTTTGGTAAAGAAGTAAAATTTTGTGCGTTTGTTTCATGTTCTTGATATTTCGCACATTGTGCAAACAAATAAACTTGGTTTTCATACATGACAATTATTGGAACAACGGAAATCAAATTACGTTTAATCGTCTCTTTTAACATTTAAAAACAATAAATAATAGACGTGCCGCTTTTTGTTGATTAAAGGTAGACCGACCACATCATGCAAACAAATTAACCTGCCTTTTCATACATTACAATTATTGAAACAATGGAAATGCAACGAGTACTAATAGAGTACTATCCGCATGTGAATATCAACATATCTTCAATATCAAGTTTATATACCTCTTTAGTTTATTTTTTTACATTTATAGGGATTTCCCCCCAGCACCTGACTTTAAAGTCCGAAAGAAGAGATAAGTCTTTCAGATAGTGCTGTTTAAATTGGTATAAAAATGGAGATGGAATGTCCGATTACGTATGTAAAATTGAACTGAATAAAATGTTTAAACCAAGTGTCTGATTCTACAGACCGTAACATTGTCCGGATGATTATTAAATTCGAACACGGCCAAACACGACGCACTACGTAGGGTTCGGGTTCGAATCTTTACCGTTTCCCTCCACATTGTGGTTGCTCTTGTTGTTATTGTTGTGGCTGTTATTCGGTGTTTGTCTACACAAAGTTTGCAAAAGAGATAGTATATGTTAATATTTAGCGCAAAATACTTGCTTTATTTAGTTGATATGTCATATTTTTCAATACAGTTTTACTATGAATCAAACATTGATGTTTTTTTTTAATGAATTATCTTATTTTTGATTTTTTGAATTAGTTTTTCAACTTGCAATACTTATTCAATAACGTATGACCATACACACCCTGCAAACATTTGCGCAGTAAAGTTTAGTTGTGTCCCATAGCAACTTGAATCATAAACATTTACATACCCAAATCACGTGACTGTTTGCTGAACTTTGAACTGAATGTCTACAGAACTTTCAACAGAGAGCTAAGATGTCACTACACGATATGTAAAATACCCGATACTATATTTATTGTTAACGCTAGTTATAAGGAGATATTTTAGAAGAACTAGGCCTCAGAATGTCAAATGTCATGCATGTTTCGATTACTCCGTTGAAAAGAGCCACTGTTAACATGACAATTTTGAATGTGTACCAGACAGCCAATTTTCCTCATGGCGGAATACCTCAGATGCATGTATTACGCTGTATTTATTTATGTAGTACCAGGACAAACTCCAAGTTAGAGGTCCTACAGCAGGTGTTTTAAACAATGGGCCCGTAGTCTTAGTGTTCCAAATTCCTTTATTTAGTTATGACAAGACACTTTGCTCTTTTGTTCAACACAAGTGAATTTGTTATCTATATTAAAATGTTCCACCGTAACATCTCTAGCCACCACCCCGACACTGTCAACTTTCCATTGTGTTCATCTGTTCCCTCACTTATTGTTTATACTACTCTTTATGTCAGCCCTCACATAAAAGAAAAACAATCACACTACAACATGATGTTACTTTTTAGGTATTAGAATGCGTGGCTCAAGTAGCTAAATACAAATGTAATGTCAATTTTGTCCATTGATCTTTTGAGCTGGGATATGAATTTACTAATATATTTGTGACAGCTTATAACATACCCCGGTACATAAACATGTCCGGTATTAGAGCGAACTGTCCTACCCTACTTTATACAATTTCATTTAGATCTAAACTTGTCTAAATCCAGATAAGTACGTATTTGCACCTGTATTCAATATGGTACAGTGCTTTAAAGCCCTAAGGTTTTGTTTATGTGAATAATATGAATGTGGTACAATGAATGTTGATCAGACATGTACAATGGGTTTTGTTTTTACTTATATACAATTTACAGAACAGCATATCGAGATGGGGAGCGAACAAACATATTAACAGAAAAACGAAATTAAAATACGCTTGGCAATTATGTCTCAGATTGCCACAAATATATAAAATAAATTACACTTCAACCATTTACAAAATATCTTTCAAAAATAAAGAAGCATTTAAAGGGTTGCATACATACGTGCCATTTACAAACCAATCTAACTGAAGATGACACACGCAATAGATATCATCAAGACACAGTGGGGGCATTATTTATATTTACAATACAATTGTATTTAATGCATACAAACTCCTTTATATCAGGAATGCTTGGCCATGTTAAAATGAACTATCGACACCTGGATTGATAGTCAGACCCTCCATTTAAAGATCAAAAACATTTGATTACTACCACTGATGCCACTTCAAATTATTCTAATACTGCTGGGTCAGGCCCGGTAAGCTCAGTCTGAAGCCCGTCTGACTATCAGTCCAGGAGTTTGAATCACCGCCCATCCAGCCACAGTCTCTCTGATGATTATATACATCATTACGGTTCATTTTCATTTGCCCTTCAATACTGAGTAAAGTGGCACACGGTCAGAACTATGTTACACAATGAGCCTTTCTCGAAGTCATATCAGAGCCACTACGAAGACAGTTAACGTTCCACCACCACAACGACCACCACTGCTACTACTACTACTACAAATAATACTACTTCTACTACTACTACTGCTACTACTACTACTACTACTACTAAAAGTACTTCTGCTGCTACTACTATTATTACTACTACTACTACTACTACTACTACTGCTACAAATATTTTCTTTACTTCAGAAATGGACTATAATGAGAAAATTATCCCCCTAAGATAGTAAAAAAATACCACAAAATTATGTTTATTGATCCAGGAAGAGTTGTTTCTAATATTTAAAAAACGCCAAAAGTGACATTTGAAATTTAAATAAGCACCTGCAGTCACTCTTTTCTCTGTTTATGTCTATACTACTAATACCAAGACCAATACTATATATTTATCTATTTTCCTTGAAGTCAAATTTCTTCTGAGCACCAAGATTTTACACGTAATTGAACAGAATAAACTTATAAAAGACGAGATAGACAGAGATGTATACCGAAACCGTCGATAAGCTATGAATGGCGAAACGATTACCCATAACTCTTTGCACGGATCGTCTGCTTAAATATCTATATTTCGTCTGCTACAGGTAATCGCTATCGGAAATGTCCGGAATAAAACGAGCGATACTCGCCGAGACTTTCCTGACATATTGACAGTTTCCGGTATTTTGTTTCGCATTATTGTTTTACTTAATGAAATTTAAAATAAATAAAACAGTAAATAGAACTTATTTGTTAATTTCAGCGATAATGAATACACGTTTTGTTTTATTTTTAATGAGATGGCAACTTAATTGTAATCAGCGAAAGTAAATTATAAATATATAAAGAAATAGATAAATATTTATTAATAGGGAATATATGTAAACGAAACATGATAGAACACTGATAGAGTATTGCGTTATTCTTTTTATCAATAGAATCTAAAAGCTGAAATTTAACTTAATAGATATACTTATGGAAGGATGGTTCTAATCGGATTCATTCTGATGTCTTCTTACATCAGTAAAATTGAATATGCCATATTTAATTTAAATATGTTAAAACGGATGTTAAACCCCAATAATAAAATAAATTTGTTTAGGGAAAAACGGCGAAAAATACGTACCACCAAGGGACGCTGTAAATGAGAAATTGCGGTACTATATCAAAAGAAAACAAAGCTTAAACGAAAGCTGAGACTTCATAGATTAATTGTACAGATTTTTGATGAATTGCGCCAGATATAAAAAAAATGATAGGAACGCCGCGAACTACTTTAATTCTATATGTATTGCTTTCTTCCCTTTGTTTCTGTTGCTTCTTTTATGTTTCTAATGCTATAACTGTATAACGTTAATCTACCGAACGTTCAACTAAATTCAAAACTTGTTCCTTCCAGTCAAACTTTGCTTTCCTCGTTTTATCCTGCCCCATTTTGTCCCTTATTTAAACTTATTGTACATGAATCAATCGTCTTTTTACTTATCTTAACATGCCATACAGCCTTCAATTACGCAATTTATCTAAATTTTAACACTTTGCAGTGTTTTTTGTCAGATTATGTAATAACATAAATTTCACATTTGGCGGTCACTTTGGTGGCCATCTTGGATTTGAGTCTCGCATGCTTTGTATATATGCTATTCAAAAATAAAATCGTTTAATAAATTCAATAATTACTAAACTTTCATCTATGATCCTCTAAATATTGATTTAATGCCTTGTGGACAAAAAGCGTCATTTGTTAAAATAACGTGGACAAAATTTTCACGCATACAAAATTGTTCAATATTATATCACATATGAGGTCAAAATTTGTTGTGCGAACAAACGTCAACATTATTCTAAAATGCATGCATATAAAGGGTATCATCCGGACAAAAGTTTCGTATTTCTTTCCAAATTTTGGCGGACAAAGTGCATCATGCGGACAAAGTCAAAGTATGTATATTTTTTTCTGCGGACAAAAAGCGTCAAGCGGAAAAAGTATGTTGTCCATAAATCACATCACCATTAAAGTCAGGTAAAGAGAAATATCTTATTACATTATAGGTGCAGAATGCAAATGATTTCCAGCAGTTGTTTACGGACCTTGCTTTTCTCGAGAAACTTATTTATAGTTCACCGACATATTTTACGAAGAAATGTCAAAATATTGTCCTTAGGATATTTGTTTGTAATGCCTTTCATAGTACTGTATAAAATCACAAGGTTAAATGCAAATGATTTCCAGCAGTTGTTTACTGACTTTGCTTCTCAAGATAAACTTATATATAGATTCACCGACATGTTTTACAAAGAAATTTCAAAATATCGTATAGAAACACAAGGTTAGATACAAATGATTTCCACTAGTTTACTGACATTGGATTTGAGGATCAATTTATAATTAGATTCACCGGTATACTATACGAGGAAATGTCAACATGTTATCCTTATAGCTTAACAAAAAATCATTACATGTTTTTGAAGTAATGCAATTGGTATCCTAGAGTCTCGTTTTGTTATGTAAATTATTTGCACCCCATTCTCACTCAACTGTTATCGTGTTAATAAGAAGTTAAAATAATCTTTAGAATTAAGCGAAAATGTGTGGTAGCAACAAATGTAACACGAATATCGTCTTACTTGAAAATCACAACACCTGCCTTACCTGCCGACTGCTTTTGCAATAGTGGATACTATCGGATAAAAGGGAAATTATACACAAAATGCAACCAATAAAACAACACAGACGACCCGGGGTTGGTTGAGACTGTCCATGAGTGTTATTATACCACATGCCTGAAGTCCCCAGCACCGCCACAGAACACCTAATACTATTGTACATTTTACGTTTCTCCATCTAATCTTTAGTACTTATGAGCAAACTAGTCCAATATTGCAAGCTAGAAAAGTAGAGTTTTGTCATTTAAGCAGCAATTGATGTTAATTTAATAAATTGTGGCGGTAGTGTTATGACCGTTCACACCAGAGGTTGCCGGTTCGGTACCCAGTTTGACCCGATGCCTCTTATTATACTACACTTTATACTGGTTCTAGCCAGAAAGCGGACTCTAAGTTCTGAGCTTTATGCGCATTTGAGTTAAAATGATTTAGTATTAACTAAATTAACAACAAAAATAAATAAGACGCTTATATTGTAGTTGGTATATCTTGCTTGCATGTGATTAGAATAAATAATTTTTAATTTCAATTATAGATATAGACCGCATAAACACTGTCAAATACTGTCAAATTACTATTTTATTGTCGCCACAACATTTAACGAGACAGTAACCAGAGTACCCGGATACAAATGCGACATGATATATAGGAAAAGGTAAAGTCCCTGCGTTTTATAAATTATGCATACACACTTAAGGTAAAATGCAAATACCTTGCAGAATCGGATTACATACTTTGTTCACTTCAGGATAATTCGGTATTCGAATAATTGGTATGTTACTGTGAAAAGAACTGGTTACCTCTCTTCAGACTCTTGTATTGTATGGTCCATGCACTAAATTACATGATGCAGAATGCAATAATATGAAATATAAAGCTGGGCCACTTTTTGGTATTGAATAATTAAATTGAAAAAATAAACTTTCGCACTGAACATCTTCTTCACCAGTAAGCAGTTATATTTTATCATTATTATATCTGGAGCATTTCCAGACAAATGTATAATAGGCTTTCTGTCATTTCTCAGCGCAGCAGTACTTATAAAAGACACTCTAAAGAGGATAATATATAAATGTTTAAATATATTTAAGTTGAAAACTGTAACAGTTGTACTGCAAGACTAAGGAAATAAATACAATGATTAAATTCCTATATATGTTAAAGAATAACTCTTGGAAAATCAGTTTTGTTTGCCGAATCTGAAGGTTTAAAATCTGAACCAAAGTTTAGTTTGAACAGAAATGTAGCTGATATGATCTGATATCTCAATCATTTAAATGTATATAAGGATAGCTAAACTAATTATTGAAGTCATATTCAAATGCCAATATGTGTCATCCCACCCCATTCTGCAATATCAAAATATGATGAGAAAAGTAGGAGTCATGTGTCATATAAGAGATTTTTTTTTCTGCTCAGTGTGTACACTGGTGACAAAGAGAAAGTAGACTTCCGAAATCATGTATTCATACCCTAATTTCCAAGCATCAATTTTTTTTTCTAAATTCACAATTCAAACATGACAATGCTGTCAAAGTGTTCAAAATACATCAATTATGCCATTCAAATAAAACAATGAGCATTAAAATAAGGAAAATGCATTTCTAAAGAAGAAGAAATGAGGATTATTTAAAACCGCCATTATGCGACTACCCCACGGAAGCACTTCCTTTTTGCAATGGTGGTACTATACCAATAGGAATTGTTGGAATTATTATAGCAACTACTAGTGCATATTTAAGAATATCGGCTGTTATCATTTTAAAGAAAGACTAAATCGAATGCCTTCATTTATTGTCTGGTTTAAATACAATGATATGTTCTGAGAGAGAAAAGAAAGGGTACCTATAGCTTTCAATGTATTACCGCACGTAATATACACGTTGATGATCATTGTATTGAGCAAATACGAGAGTGTCGTAGGAAACACAACTTTATGTTTACGTAGAGTTTGAAAGGTAACTTTATAGTATATCAATCAAAATAGAACTCAAATACCAAACAAGCAGTGTGTAATAATTGTAACTGGTCAAGAATATCATGTACATGTATTAAAGCAAAGCATAGTGAATATCAAAGAAATATTGATTTACCACAGATCTTTCACCATGAACTGTTTTCTGTTCTTCTTGCTCAGATGTAAATATCTGGTACGGCTTATGACCTTCCTAAACACATTATGTCAGTCATATTCTAGAGTTAGGAGTAATTAACAGTCAAGTCATGGCTAATAACTTGTCCAAGGCAAAAGTAGACCAAAAGGTATTCAAAACCGTTGAAATCTTGTGGATATGTTTATTGTCAAAATAGTATCTTCAGCTTTTCCATCAAATATGGTCATTTTGCCCTCAAACTGGAAAGAATTCATTGATCTTACTAATATATGTAAAACACATTTAGTATAATATCTTGATGACTTAACTGGAACATGAATGCAGACATTTCACAACTGGTGGAGTTCCCTGTGATTTTTCTTACAGCAAACCACGGAGAAACAGATACAATAGCGTATCTTAATTCCGTGATTTAAATCTATTCAAGTCAACATGTGTTTAACATTATATCAGTTATTGTAAGAAATCAACATAGCAATACATAAGAATCATACTGATCACTAAGGTCATATTATTTGGAACGACCCATAGGTCAAGTGTATTTTCTGGCAGTAAATAAGATATACAATGCATAGTTATTAAATTGTAATACAAATTAAGTGTACCTGATCTAATTCATGAAAAGGAGACTATCCAAAAGGCATGTCTTAATATTCTTACAATTCCATGTTAATGTACTTGAAAAGCCCATAAATTAACTTATTATATATTATGTTGTTGCGATCTTGATGATAGCTGTCGAAACAACATATACCTGCGAATTGTTAAGATATATCAAAACATAATTCCAGTTATGAAGTTTAGTTGAAATACAAACTTAATATACGGTTTGCTTATGGACACATGGGTACAATTTAAACAGATTTATCAGCGATGCAATGAGTAATGTAATAGACAAGGTTTGGTTATTTTAATTAAGATTAACTAATCTTCGCTACATCAAACTTAGTTTTACTGCAATAACTTCTTTAATCTTTTGTCAATCAAAAGACAGATATACCAACATTATATTAATGTAAAGGTAAAAAATTATAAATGTCTTAAACTTTTAGAAAATACGAATGGTTTGATATACCAAATCCACCAAAACATGACAAAATCAATATTTAAGTCGGATTGGTAAACTTGAAACGAAATCGCTGTTCTAAAAATAAACAGCACTTAAATATTGCTTGACGACCTTCACATCATCATTCAGTCCCTTTCTAAGATGAAACACATTTTACAACGCGTAAACCTACAAGACGGACCAAATTGAAATCAAAATGAAATCACATGATTTATTTAATATGTCACAAAATAAATTGCAATTTTAAGCGGGAAATCTATTTCAGTTTGACATAGCGCAAGTTCGGAAATCCCTTTTCCCTTAGGAAATCCCGTTTTGCATGTTTAAATATATATCTTTTTGGCAATACGGGGTCAATGAGTGAAATAAAAGTGCTGGAATCCCACAACAGTTTAGTAAGGATTCCCGGAAAATGACTTCGTGAACGTCGTACCGAATTAAATATGTGGGAAATCCTGCATAAAAAAAACTGCGGGAACGTCTTCTAGCAAATGCTGGGAACTTGCAATAAATTCCACTATTCAAAAATGCACAGTACCATCACCATTAAAACAGTGATTAAACGCTATAAATGTATTAAAGTATTGCAATAAACTTTATAAATTAAAAGAACAAATTTAAAACTACAACTTCATACCTTTTTATTAATATTGCATACATTATAAAGTATTTATTTTAGCGATAAAACTTTATCAGCAATGAATTCTTTAGATGTTATGTATATAGTAACCAAGTAACAGGCTCCCATAATGCTTTACTACAACACTAACAGCATGGTTGTCTCAGCAATGACAGGTGCTCTTTTGAAAGTGATACATCGATTTAAACATCCTAGCTTAGCCAAGGCCAGGGCGCCAGTTATTGTGGGCAACTTGGTTAGTTAACCTTAAGTCTATGTGGAAAACACAATATTGCCGACATGGATAATTTAGAAAGCTGGGTATTTTACATAAAAGTTGGAAAACCTCAGCTGGAAACATTTCGCCATCTTGTAACATACCAAGACCAGGGTCCGATTTCAACTTGGCAAACACACTACAGCTGTCGCAAACCAAGGGTTAGCGGTTGCATACTATTAGTTTTACTCATATGTATATTGTTGGACAACGTCGGACAATAAAAGAGTAAAATTATACGCTACAAAACGCCCCAAAGTCGAGACTTTTGTAAAACCCGAAACGTGGTCGAACAAAAAAATTAAAACTTGAAGTTTTACAAATTTGCAATATCTGCAGCACCAGGGCGTTTTCTCCAATGAACAACGGGTTTCAACATAGATAGCAGATAGGAAATCCGTTTGGTTGTATAAGCCATGATAAAAACCAACATTGAATTGTGTTTTGTGTTGTTGTTGTTTTTCAGTTTGAGTCAGTTGTATTTTCATAACGTCAGAGCCAAGTGGCCGACGTTTGTTTACCAGAATTAAGAGCCAGGTTGTCTAAAGTCATTATTCATCAGCCAGTGTTTAGAGCCATGTGGCCTGGTTATCCCGGATTGACAAGTGAATGAACCATCATACATATAAGTGTATAGGATATTTTTTTTATTATTGCCAGGGTTGTAGCATATAATATAATTTTCTTAAATATTAGTTTATCCAGGTTTAGCTACGATTGTAGGGGTTTAACTGGCATTTCGGATGTATTACTAATTTCTATTTTCACAAAATTAATAGGTAAAATATTTTCATTTTGCCAAGGATGTAGAAAACAAATTTAGCTATTATATAATTATAAACAAATGTTCAACACTTGGGTATAATACAGTATATAAAGTAAACCATATTTCTACAATATTGCCAAAGTTGCATTCTTTATTAACTGACTATATTTAGTGTTCAATCTTTGATAAACATGGTCTATATTCATTCAGTCCGTAATACTTTCTGCGGGGAAGAAGAGCTATTAGCGATCTCTAAGGTAGGTAAGAAGATAGCCAACTCTATTATTAATATGAGGAAATCTGAAGGAAATGTTACATTAGATATGCAAAGTTTGACATTAGTCAGTGTATCAATAAAATTTCAGATGTTGTTCATAATATTTCATTCCAGTGTTTTGGATGGACATTTAGTAACCAACCTAAGATTAAGAAGCGTAAAGTACCATCGTTTGGTAATTCGTCTCGTGAGGCTAAAATATTATTATAACATTTAATTGCGAATTGAAGTCTGATAACTCTATCGAAAAAAAAACAACTTACAATTTAAAGCATAGAACTTATTTTGTTAAAGCCAAACGAAGTGCGAAATGTCAATTTTATAACAAAGAAAAGGCAAAGTTATCAAATCAATGTAAACAATCGCTTCGTAAGTTTTTGAAATCTTTAAATAAATTCAAGAGAAATGACAGACCACATTCAGTCCTGATCGGTTTGCAAGATATTTCGCTGATATATCAAATCCGCCATGGAAACCAATATAAAGAGCAAACAATTAATGGTTCACGGGATGAGCAAATAAATGGGCCAATATTTGACAATGATAAACAGAAAATAAACAGAAAATAAATTTATAATTAATCTAATGCGGAATTTATTTTTATTCCCAAAAGCTCATACGCCAAAGTTTTTTTGTAATTTTACTACAAAAGTTTAAAGACAACTAAAATGTATCTTTTATATCTTTTTCCATATTTGAATGTACCAAATAAAGCCTTTGATGGTAAACTTGACCAAAATGACAAATAGTTAGTGGGAAATGAAAAATGCCGAGATATTCCGCATACATTGACATTATATCTCAACACTGCGATGCTTGATCTTAATTAACTCTTTACCAATGAACGTATCTCATCCTAATTAGCTATTCTTGACATTGACCTTGTTCCCCACGGTCAAGGTCAATCTTCAATTTTCGTTCCAAACAAAGCGTAAAAAAAGCGTTCAGATAAAAAAAAGTAAATTTAAACTACATATTTCGTCCTAGCAATCTATAGAAATCAATAGAACAGGCATAAAGGAACATTTATGGAACATTTCAGAGAGATATGTTTATAAATGACAAAGATATGAACGATCTTCCGATATTTTTGATGACATTTTTTCAGGGAAAAAATCACTCAATTTAATGAATTTAGGGTCATTTTCAGATGACCTTTAATGACCTATCTAGGTCACTGGGCTTTTTTAAAATGGTAAGAACAATCTGGCCTTTATTTGAAATATCTAGCTAACACAATAAATCGACTCTAGGTATAATATTTATTTTTTGCACGTGCACGTGCTTCAGATTTATTAACAAAACTCTACCGAGTGCTCTCGGGTCAGTGAGGTACGGCAACCTTAATATCTATTCAATACCTATCCAACGACACCAAGATCATCAAATTCCGACAAGAATTGGCCTCTGGGAAAGGGTTTGAACATGGCACCTAAATTTGCCAAATTCGGTGGAATTGCACGGGTATGTAGGGAGACAGATAGCTTTTCACTCTGAGAAAAGAACAAATATTGCTTAGAATTAAATTCTCTACAACATATATCAACATGATCTCAATGCACATGGCTCTCATTTTCCGGCACGTGCTTCAGCATAACCTAAGTTCGAGGCCCACAGGCGAACCCTGGTGGTCATATTTTTTAAAAAAATATATCAACCTCAAGAGTTACGCAATACCTGTCGAACCCTGTGTCTGGGTTAAAAACGTCACAAGAATGACGTTAGTACCAGGGTTTGAACATGGCACCCCAAATTTGCGGCATTTTTGGGAGTGGCACGTGTTGGCACTAAACGAAGACAGATAGCTGATCACTCTCGGAACAAAAGTCGCCGAGAATAAGGTGTTCTACAACATATATGAAACATAAATAAATGCACGTGCCTCTCATTTTCTGGCTAGGTTACCAATATTTGATCCGAGCTATACGAAAAAGTATAAGTTATTTTTCGAAACGGTAAAAATAGACTAGCCTTTATTTGACGAGATAGAGCTAATACATTTTTTTTCTCCATGTCCCTTATTTCTATTTATGCACATGCACGTGCACGGGTTTGAGATTTTTTAAAAAAAAATCGACACCACTTTGTCAGGCTCGCGAAGACCTTTCCAACGATACCCAACTTGAAAAAAATCGGACAGGAAATGGCCTCTCGGCCAAGGTTCAAGCCCTTTTTGGCCCTCCGTCTGACCGTATCTGAGTTGGGGTTAAGGCTCTACTGGCTAAACGGTTTGAGTTAGCCATATAAGTTAAAGACAAAAGTTGCCTAGAATTAAATTCCCTGCAACATATATGAAGATGAACCCATCGAACATGGCTGTTAGAATGGCGCACATGCCAGGGTGACCACCTCAGTTCTAGGCCCCAGGAATGACATTGACCGAGTGCCCATGGGTGAGTGAGGTACGGCAACCTTAAGATCTATTCAATACCTACCCAACGACACCAAGAGCATCAAATTCCGACAATAAATGGTCTCTAGGCAAGGGGTTTGAACACGGCACATATAATCGACCAAATATGACGAATTTGGTTGAATTGCACGGATATGCATTAATAATTTTATTTTCACTCTTTTTGCTGTAGCGCACGGGGTTCGAACATACATGGGTGGTTGTTGGTAGTCGTTCAATTCGTACAAGGGACATCTAGGTACACTCTGATACCCAGATTGATGGGTTCCGATAAGAATTTTTTTGAAAAAATCGCATTACGGCAAATATGATTTTTTCAAAATTTTTACGATGTTCCACGCATCCCTGGCACCTTATTTTTAGCACTATGGAGGTGATATTTACATCATTCCTAAGGGATTTATAATGTCTACAGCCCCCAGAAATCAAACATATCATATACTACGGTTATTGACCTGTCCGGTAGGCAGAAACATGCTCAAGAAATATTCATTTTTTGCTTAAAAGTCCGAACGTTTTTTCGGCATGGGTTGACCAGTGTCACGTCAGATTCACACGCACTCCCGATAGTCCACGCGTGTGGATCTGCCGTGGGGGTCATGAGATTCACACGAGGAAAAAAACATACGCATTTGTTTCTGTTTTGAATCGAATAATTACATTTGTTTAAAGGTTATTAATCATTTGAAATCGCGTGTCTTCGTTTAAACATAGGATGAACATGCAAAAAAAACACCAGGAGTGTTATTTTACTCTTAAAACATATACTAATTAATATAGAACAAAGACGTGTTATTGGCCGCTATAAAAGAAAGAAAATCACCAACAGTGAATCACAAACACAATTTTTACTAAATTTATAACTTTTATTTTAGTGAAACATACATCGATCGAAATCTAAACTATTACCTGATCGAGTAATGTTAATAAATTCATAGAAACTGGCGTAACTACTGAGAATTAAGCATTTTCTCATGGGCATTCCTTCGCAAAAACGGCGACAAATACCCACAACCATTTCATGCAGTACTGTAATAGCTATTGAAATCGCTGATTAAACAACGTGAATGATAAACTTATAATTAGATTATTTAAGTATCAAAATAAAAGAAGACAGCGTAATTAACTTTAGTAAAATAAAAATATTAAATATTGAATAACATTAATATAAAAACATAATGAACAACATATCATTTATGTAAATTACAAAATAGGCTTCATCTTTAATTAAGAATATATACTACACAAATAAATAAATTATTCTTGAAAAAATGACAGATCGGTGAGTTATGTTTTTGCAAAATCAAAAGTA
>CM055904.1:65873896-65942234 GCA_029582155.1 Panopea generosa
CACCAACGGCGTCAGGTCCACACGTTTGGTACCTAAATTACACAAGGCAATCACTAACTGCATGATAAGCACACGTTTGGTACCTAAATAACACAAGGCAAGCATTTACTGCATGATAAGCACACGTTTGATACCTAAATAACACAAGGCAAGCACTAACTGCATGATAAGCACACGTTTGGCGCCTAAATAACACAAGGCAAGCACTAACTGCATGATAAGCACTCGTTTGATACCTAAATAACACAAGGCAAGTACTAACTGCATGATAAGCACACGTTTGGCGCCTAAATAACACAAGGCAAGCACTAACTGCATGATAAGCACACGTTTGATGCCTAAATAACACAAAGCAAGTACTAACTACATGATAAGCACACGTTTGATGCCTAAATTGCACACGACAAGCCTTACCTGCATGATAAGCACGTGTATGGTAATTAAAATACACAAGTAGGTCAACAACCGCATAAGAGAACCACACATTTGATATCTAAAATATCCAAGACAGGCACCAACGGCATAATATGCACACGCTTGGTATCTGAATTACACAAGACAAGCACCAACTTTATGATATGCACACGATTTGTACCTAAATTACACAATTAAAGAACTAACAAACTAACAACATGAGAACCACACGTTTGGTACTTCAATTACATAAGAAAAGCACCACCCCCTCGCTCATATGTCTATGTTCCTACTATGTCTTTGGGAAAGCGGGTTTTATACAGGACCCCTCAATTGATGCACCACATAAACGCTATATTTCCGCTTACGTTGTTGTATGTACCAAACATCCACAAATCGGTATCAGAAGGATATAGCCTATAAGTTCAGTTACGAGGCATAAATATATGCATATATATATGAAAGCATGCTATGGGTTATATGTTTACTAGTATCTATATAGTAACTAATTATGGGGCGTTCGAAAAAACCCAGGAACCAGATTTGAAATTTTGACCTCATAACTAACCAGTTGTCTTTATATATAATTAAATAATAACATGGATTTTAATTTATTTTTAGATCATCAATTTTTGACGTTCAAATTTATAGCAGCAAAATCGCCTTTTTTTCGACCTCAGTTGAGTTATATTAAATATATAGAATGGAAACATATACCACCACGTACACATTTGACGGATATATAGATTTACAAATGCAAAATTTACGACCACTTGGAGATATTAAAATTGACTGGAGTTGTAGCACAAAATAGATGATTGCCAGACTGGAGATGATTCATGGAAAAACATAATCTGGAGTTCGAAGTTATAACATAATGTATATTTTGAGCTGAAACGTTGAAATTCTTGCTTGAGGAGTTGGACAAGTTAAGAGTTCAGATGACTCATTTGAATTGTATATTTGTGTTTTTTTCAAGAATTTAACTATTTTTAAATAAACAATAATTCATTCATTATTGGTGATTGTTTGCACATTATTAAAAGGCACTTTAAAGCGGCACATTCTTCTTTTTATATGAAATAATGGGGATAGATATTGAGCAGTTGAGATGTAAAATTGGTAGTTTTTATGGGAAATGTAGATATAAATAATAAAAGTAATAATGATAAAAATAATAATTAATAATAATATAATTAATAATTAATAATAATGAAAATAATAAAAGCATAATTTTTCATTTTTATGGAAGTTCACACAGGTATTAACCGTTGTGTCAGCAACATCGTATCACATAAAACAACTTTCGCAAAAGTCTATTCAGTCATAAGAAATAACCTTTTTTTGTTAATTTCTCTTATATAGACTTAGTAAAATGGGCCTCATCCCAGTCCCAAAACGCGAGATTTAGAAGCATAAAGTTAATAATTTTGATAAAGGACACCTAGTCGTCAATAATCATGCTCACAATTTTCTTCTGAGTGCTTCCTATAATAAGAAGATTTTTAAAATTTTCATTGAATTCGACTGTTTTAGCCCTGCACCCAAGACCTCATGGGGTGGGGACCATGAACTTCACATAGGTATTAACCGTCATGTCAGCAACAACAAATCACACGAAAAAGCATTCGCACATTTTTTTTTAGGTATAAATGCTGTATACAATTCATTACGATTCAGTTTATGGTTTTTGAGAAGGATTCGAAAATGTTAATTGTTTAGATGCTCTAAAATATTTAAAGCCCACCCCCCAGGGCCAAACCATGAGACCCAGGGACATGCAATTCTTATAAAGGTACCATATACGTCAATTATCATGCTCACCATTTGTTTCCCAGTGCTTCCTATAGTAAGAAGATTTTCAAAGTTTACCTTGAATTTGACAGTTTTGGCCCCGTCCCCCAAGGCCCCTGTGGAGTGAGGACCATGCAATTCACAATTTTGATTCACCCTTTGGTACCTAAGCTGCATACAACATTTTATAACGATTGAACTTATGTTTTTGAGAAGTCGACAGATAAAGGCGATCACAAAAGGTTGCTTGAGACAAAGTCTCAGGTGACCTTAAGTACAATGTGATTCAGTTTAAATTATAAGAGACTACATTAAAAATATATAATTATTTACATAGCTATTAACATCTACATTTACTATAAAAAGCCAAATGATGTAAAACCTTCCCTTTAACTTAACTTTCCACAAAAATGCTGTTAAGAATGTTTACAATCATGAAAAAAAACACATTTATATACAGGGTTACCTGGGAATTATTGAACATACATTAGTGTTTGCGCAAACTGCAATGCAAATACATTTTGTTTATGTGACACATACACGCTATGACGTTATGGGTTCATTTGCAACATGAAAATGTTAAAACTTGAGCACAATCTGTGTCATTAATCGCTATCTAACTGTTGAAATTTGTAACAGGAGCCATATAAGCATTTATGTATTCTATATATATAAGGAAATATGTGGGGCATCAGCATTCGTGTACGATACTAGCTTATAAGGGCTATATAAATAATATATATATATAAATGGCTTTTGTCAAATGAAAGCTTTTGAAAGTGACTTAAAATTACCAAATCAAAAAACATTCTGGTCTTTTTCTAAATTAATTATCAGTAAATTTTTAATTACAACTGATTTATTCATCATGATTTCTGCTTTAATGAAGTTGAAGTGTTTTATCTCCCTCCGTGTATTACATTTTTATAACAGGATCAATTTTTAAATGACTTTTTTTCACTTTTTATTTTGTTTTTGATATGCGCGG
The DNA here is from genome assembly GCA_029582155.1 of Panopea generosa. Taxonomy (NCBI): domain Eukaryota; kingdom Metazoa; phylum Mollusca; class Bivalvia; order Adapedonta; family Hiatellidae; genus Panopea; species Panopea generosa. The sequence continues at coordinate 65,877,093 of CM055904.1, forward strand.
TCTTGACATTGTTCATTATCACCAAAATTTATAATTTACAGTTAATACACAGGCATGATAAAACACCAACATTAATTAAAGTTTATTATTAGCACAATCTCTATCACTCAACTTTGTATCCAAGGTATGATTTGAGGTATTGTGTTGAGAAAGACACCTTTTGCAATTTTTAGTCACATCAACATTAGTTCAAGTCTAATTCCTAATATATTTAACAAAGTGTTAATTATTACTTTTTTTATCAATAACATCCCAGTATTAATATAATATCCAAGTATGAATATAATTGCAAGTTCTTATCTTCCATCACTAAAAGTGACAAAAATATCAGCACATAACATGATCTATGTATTTTAATTTCCCTCCAGATCGTACTAAATTATTCATAATGGGCTATACACACTTGAATATAGGCATATCTGTTAGACTGATTATAATGCTTGATTTGTGATTTAAAATTATTAGGCACATATGTTCATATACATAATTATTTTGATATCAATCAACAACATTATCACATCACTAACTAGTGTTGATAAAACAGTAATAACCTGATAATGATTAATTAAAGACCCTATAGTCCCAAATGCTAAAGTGGGATGTGATATTGACCCCAGTCAACATTCCTGTATCAGTTACAATGTAAACCTTCAGCACTGTTTTACAAACATTTTGCTGTCTGCTATTATCACTGTTCTATTGTTAGACCATATTATACACTCCCAGTTGATAAAACACGCCCTGCAGAGTAACTAATTTACATCCGATAGTCTGATCGGATGTTGGGTTTTTAACTTGAAGCATTTGTTAAATACCCATACATTTTTTTTCACATAACTTTAAACCCTAGATACCTAAATACCCATTCGTGTGTGAAGACAGACAGACTGACATACAGACAGATAGACAGCTAGACGAACGAACACCAGTTCAATATCCATTAATTTTCTTCGACAAATGGGAGAAAGTAATATCAATTTAGTTGAAATGGTATAACTTTATTATGGCGATAGTAATATATCTTGTCCATTTAGGTCATTATTACACCATAAATTTATATGTAAATTATATGTAATAGCAAACTTGATTTAAGTAAACTAAAAATAATAACGTAACTTATAATTACATATTTTTGTTAAGTATATAGATTAAACTTATTTATTTTACTTCGAGTGTGAAACAAGTTCTTACAACTTAGACAAATCACGCTCGAAGTCTTCCTAGGAAGAACCAGTACAAAGCAAATGCGGAAAAATTGTCTTGCTCAAGGTCACTACACATAGCCGTAGCGGAGGATCGAGCCCAAGACCCTCCGATCATGAGTTCGGTGCTCTACTACTGGACCACGCACAGAAATGTACAATTAAAATAACATCATTTCGTGACTTCTTCATATATACAGGAAAATGTAATGATTTTTGTGTACAAATAATCATCTTGTTGCCTGCATTATTCTTTACAAATAAATTAAAACACATCCTTTGACCATTGAGTAACAAACAAGAACAGGACTGTATTGTATCTCGACATAAAGAGTAAAATTGCTATTGATATATGTGACATTAGAGAAGGGTGGGGTTGTGTCAATAACAACGGTTTGCGATAAAACCTCGGCTTAAGATTGCCTGTTTCAAACCAGGATTGAATAAAAAAAATATTCTAAATATAAAATGTAAATATGACTTACCAAAATAACCTGACATCTACACGCCCTGATACAGGTGCATTTGTACCAATCAATCGTTGGGGTTTATTCCGATATACGCTATATGAATAGTTTAATTTAATTTACTACTTAAATACACAGTAACCCAATGTATATATTTCAAAATACACCGCTGTCCAAACATGACTACCAGTACTCGTTATTACAATCTAATGTGCACTTCCTTATACAGTTTGTGTTTACGTACAACCGCTCCGCTCCACGGTTATTGCGTTAACCCAGGGTTAACCAATCATAAACAGCATACAAATGCATTGTGTTACCAGTAGATTACGCTTACGCAATGACCTGTTGGGACACATACGGAATTCGATTTTATACGAATGTTTTGCCGTTAGAGGTAAAAGAGTGTCGGATATAGAGTTATGTCTGAATATTCGTGATGCTAATTTTTCCCACCTCCAACTCACATGATGTCTATTTTTAAAACGCTTATTTTATCGATTGTCCTAGATAAGCTTCATGAAATATATGCGGTACCAAATATATGTCATTAAAGCAGCATTTGTTTTGTTAATTTATGTTTATTGTAAATAAAAAGTCTGAAATACAATAACTGGTTTGTGATTGTCAAACAGCATATTTCAACATCATAATGTTCCATATTTTATCTATTCAATGTGCCTTGTATACTTGTAATGTGTACTCGTATATAAGTGTATATATTTAGCAATAAAATATTTTTAAACTATGTAAGAGCAGAAGAGTGCTGAGAGTTTATATTAAAGTTGTCCAATTATTCATGCATTTGAAGACAAGTTAAATGAATTCCCTTCCATAAAAAATAACGCTTCTGCCCATGGATAATGATGTAATATCGCCCCTCATTTTGAACTAAAATGTGCTTTATGTGTAAGACACTAATACTCATATCATCAATTACCACTGACCTGGCAATATATGAATAAGCGTTGAGTTTGCAAGCATTGAATAAAATGCCATGGCAAAGTCTGTAAACGCACGATATAGTTTACGTTTTTTTTTCTTTTTAAGAGTTTATATAAGGGCGTGACACAAAAATACATGGTCAGCTGTGGAGTGGTCTTTACAGAAACCTGCCTGATTTTCATGTAATAAATCATACTCAGACGTAAAAAAGTTGGCTCTGGTATTTAAAATAGATATAAAGATTTTCCCTAGACCGCTTAATAATGTGACAGGCCTATAGTAGGAGGATTCAATGGGATCCCCTTTATTTTTAAATAACGGGACAATATATCCCTCCAGCCAGCAGTCCGGTATATAGCCAGTATTAAGCACATTATTAAATATCGGGACAATATATCCCTACAGCCAACAGTCCGGTATACGGCCAGTATTAAGCACATTATTAAATATCGGGACAATATATCCCTCCAGCCAACAGTCCGGTATATGGCCAGTATTAAGCACTTTATTAAATATCGGGACAATATATCCTTCCAGCCAGCATTCCGGTATACGGCCAGTATTAAGAACATTATTAAATATCGGGACAATATATCCCTCCAGCAAGCATTCCGGTATACGGCGAGTATTAAGCACATTATTAAATATCCTTCCAGCAAGCAGTCCGGTATACGGCAAGTATTAAGCACATTATTAAATAACGGGACAATATATCCTTCCAGCCAGCAGTCCGGTATACGGCCAGTATTAAGCACATTATTAAATATCGGGACAATATATCGTTCCAGCCAGCATTCCGGTATATGGCCAGTATTAAGCACATTATTAAATATCGGGACAATATATCCTTCCAGCCAGCATTCCGGTATATGGCCAGTATTAAGCACATTATTAAATATAGGGACAATATATCCTTCCAGCCATCATTCCGGTATACGGCCAGTATTAAGCACATTATTAAATAACGCAATATATAATGGCAAAACCAGATTTTGAGTAGATTTAATATATTTATTAATAATTTTGTCTGATGGACTCGGCGACTTTTAATTGTTTAGATTTGATATATGTTTTGTAACCTCGCTTTCGGTTATGGACGAATTAAGTATTTCCTGACTGTTTTCAAGTACATCGTCAGGTACCATAACATTTTCGCTTGGTTCGGGGTTTTAATTTCTCGTCTTAAAGAAACCATACAAATCGTTTGACGGGGGTGTATTATTTTTTAAGTTTTCGATTTAAAACTTTTGAGATAATTCCAATACTGTTTGGGATTGCTATCATGCATGTTTTGCAATTTATGAGATTTGTTTTATTTGTATTTATTAATATACGTGTTCATTGCCTGCTTATAATGTTTAGCACATCTCTTGAGGGCTGACTTATTCAATTGGGATTTGTGACGAGAATAATTCAGTTTAGCGTTGTGGTACGCCTTTCTCGCTTTACTGCAGTCAGACCCAAACCACGGTTAAGGAAATGTGGCCGATGCCGCGCGTTCAAATATTAAACCTATTTCATTTGTGACAGAATCGATCGCGACTTTGAATTCTAAGTTAGTCATTTCAGTTACTTTACGTAATCAATTTACGTCAATAATGTCTATAAAATATTGTTTAAGGGTCGCATCCCACTTGCGCTTGCTACGCCCCTGTGTGTCCACCGGCACACTTTTTACAATACGTTTTGTAGATAATGAAAGCTTTATAAGGTTATGACCATCCGAGAACAATGGATCAATCTCGACGATCTCGTAGTCCGTAAAGTATTGGAAGCAATCAGCCGTAGCGAGAGCATAGTCAATTACCGACGTATTGCGATATGTAAAAAGACCGTGGGATTTATCACTACCTACTCGCCCATTCAATATAAACAGGTTACTATTTCTACATAACTCGATAAGCATTAACCCGTGCGTATTTGTTTTAGTATCTTGTGAGTGGCAATTTAAAGGGTTCCCCATTCACTCTATAATGTGTGATTGTTGGAATTGTGCAATGGTGTCGTCATCAAAATTAAAATAGTCGATAAGAAAACTGTCGGTGTTAAAAAAAAAATCGGGCAGTTGAGAAGTGCGAGCATTGACATCGCCAATCAACAGACAATATTTATTTTTCTGTACATAATTGACTTATTTCGTTCTCAAATTTAACTAGCTCGTCCATGTCAAGTTATCGCGACCCAGAGGGAGGAGGGGAGTAAATATATAACACCTAGTATAAGATATTCATCGAAATGAAGTAATTGACGATTAATTTTTAACCATAGTATATACTCGCAGCTCTTGTCAATAACTTCGACAGAGTCCATTATATCGTCGCATAAATACACGCCTATACCGTCAGATTTCATAGCAAAGAGTTTCTGTCTATTTTAGCAATAAATTCATATCCTTTTAGATTTGCAACATCGTGTGTATCAAGATTTGTTTCCATTGTACAAAAAATGTCATATTTGTTTACCATATCAATAAGTTCTGGATAGTTCAATCTTCTTTTAAGAACTCTAACGGTTAACGAACCATTTATCAGATCACGTGTCCGTAAATGTACAAAACTATTACTAGCTTCTCCCTGATAGTCCTATACACTTATAGTGTCAGAATGCTGCAGCAATGGTGGTGGATCCAGACTGGGCATAGTGCCTCGGATGACAGATGGTGATGTGGGTGTTGTGGGTTTGGGACCGACTTCCGGCAGAGACTGGGACGAGGGCTGTGACGGAGGTAGGACAGGCTGAGACAGTAGGGCACTCTGTAAACTTGTTTTACAGGTGTTTAATACAATGTGTTACTTTGCAAGATATTCAAGTTTAAATTTCGGTGAAACTGCCTTTCAAATAGTAAAATGGTGTCCTTGAATAAGTATTGTATACATAGAAATCTGAACAGTTAATTTATTCATGGAATCACTCGATATTACCTTATATGGAGTTGGTTTTTTCGTCAATCCCTTGAAAGATATTCATCGAGCTATTATATTTCAATCTGTGGTATACATTTCACGCTTTAGGTACAGATAAACTTTGTTGATTTGAATACTAGCTATAGAGCTAGTTATAGAAACGAGTTTTATTTTAAATTCTTCGAAGAGGCTTTCACCGAATTATGTCCTTTTCTAATAACATATCAATGAAACGTTTCATAATTTGGTATGTATTACAGGAAATGACGCGGCTTTGTACTTTCAATATTGGCTGGTATCTTAGCTGATAAATGATCCTGTAAAAGAACTGTTAATATGAATATGATTCCATAAGAAATTCACGACACTACATGTAACACATTAACGTCTCAACGCACAGTTGAATGTTGTTCATTCTTCGATATAAAATAAGGTTTTGAATTTTCCACTGTAAAAAATACCATAGAATTGTTTTTCATAGCAGGAATGTTACTGTGCGCATAAATATACACAGTACCTGGTAGGTTCACAAGCTTGTTGTTTTATAGACAATGCAACGACACCCTCATTGTTGTTTTTTTAAGAAGTTTATATATATATATATATATATATATATATATATATATATATATATATATATATATCTGTTGCAATCCTATGTTACTGTTTGAACAGCAGTGATGTCTTATTGCAGAATATGCTATGGAAGCGTTTACTTTACTCCTCATCTGCAGCAAGAATTAACAGCACCTATGAACCATTTTAAAAATATTTCAAACAGGAGACATATTTTGACATATATCCTTAACATGAAAATGTAGGTCAACATAGTGACGGCGCTACATCCGCAATACATATTGTCATGACGTAACATGGTGTTTTTATTGATTTTTGTTTTAAATTATTTTATTGCTATTATGTGTTGTGTGGTGTTTAGCGTTGCTTTCAACAATTTTTGTCATATCTTGAAGGTGTCTATTTAAGGTAGTATTCTAAGCATTGTCACACTGGAGTATCACGCCACATAAACAGTCATAATATACAGACGTTGGCCCGACCAGTCCTAAAATTCTCATGTTAGTCTTGAGCGCCAAGCGAGGATGTCTTAAGTATTTGCCATTATTCGGTCGGAGATCGAATCCATGAGCTTCCGCATGCGAAGCGTATGCTCTACCATTAAGCCATTGCTGTGGTTTAAATTGGTTTTAAACAAACAGTTATTGTTGTGTATATTGTTAGTATTGTCATTCATATGCGATAGCTTTGATTTCCGAATTGTGATTACAATTATTTTATTAATATGCTATGCTTGTTGTGTATTAAATACATAACTGTTCTATTTAGAGTTCAATATAAGCCACGTACAACTAACAAATATATCATTGTTATATATGTATTTCCGAATGGAAGACTCTCATTTAGCTATTATGCTTTATTTGTATACTTCCATTCATATTACCAGTGGTTGGTTGTCTAGTGGCACTACGTTTTATGGTTCTGTTTAATTAAAATAAATTGTTACTTAAATTAAAGAGTTCTATTTGACACAAATATGGGGTTTGGTTCTATGACTATTGATTTCGTTTCAGGAGTAAACAAATGAAACTTTAAATACAAATCCATCAGTTATCCTCACATGATATGACTTTGAACCCTCTAAATCCCATAAAAAACATATCTTGTGTTGGTTGACAGATTTCTGATCACAAATAAAATTGTTGGCTTAAATTTCAGAAACACAGACTATGCTGTGCATGTTGTAAAAAATCCAAAACCAACTACGTTGCAGCTAAATTAACTGCACTGTACCGCGACTAGTTTATTTTCTAATATAATATTCTGGGAATATATTTTATGTAAATGAATAAAATTGCATTTGTGTGATAATCATGCCAGTTGCATTCGATTCAAATTATTCTTTGGTAAAAAGTGTAGTCTTAGTCTAGTTTGTTTACCTGACAATGCGAATTTACTAAACTTTGATTTTTCTAAGGTCATACCACCCATATTTATTCTATCAAAATCAACCTTATTTAACTAGCTCGGGGACCTCCTCTTTGGATTCGTAATAAAACACAACTTGCCGAGTGCTGAACTTGCTATTTGACCTGCCACTTGCTGAAATGCCTAACAATACATACATCCTGTTTCATTGGTGAACGTCATGCTACTAAAATTAGACGTGGTTTTCCAGTACGCATTGATGTACACTTAACAAAATATAACTGTCATCAATATGCTACTAGGATATAAAACTGCATATATCATGATAAATAGCATTCCAAAATAGCGGTGTTAATCTGCCACGCACGTCAAAACTTCATCGGTGTTTTGCATACGCGGCAATCGGATTATGACTCGACCATTTCCACTTACAAAATAATTTGAAACTAGGCGGAAATGAGGGAGTAATGTTCCGATTGACGATTTCGGATCCATTTACTTTGAGTAAACAGTGATTATTCCAGACTAAAGGTGTACAGAAACGAAAAGAACCGTAAATTAGTGAACAAACCATTTTTTGTATGTTCTTACTTATGTTAATACCTCTAGATCAAGAGTTATTTTCACTCTAATCAGCAGGTTTAAATACCGCATTCTGAATAGTTAAGTTAAGTTAGACGTGTTTATTAAGAAGCCAGCATCTGAATCTAAAACTATACTATGTAAGGCCTAATAAAATACATACACGGCGGGGATAGAGTTTATATATTTGACAAAAAGCTGTCTTGAAGCTCTCTGTTTATGGTAAGTACTTTAAGCTGTCATCCAGGTGGTTCCAGTCAATAATTGTCTTTATTAAGAAATATTTTTAAAAAGAAAAGTACTATACCGCACAGGTTTAAAACATCTAGAGTTATGTGTTGCTTGTCTTTCATTTAAGTTTGACTCTATACAGTCTTGGTAGTATTTGTTTTTGTGTTTGTTTTTTATTCAATTTTCAGAAAGTAGTTGCAATTATGATGTATAATTGTACTTGGTTTCTTATTCGTAAACATATGATATAAGTATAAATTCACTTTTACATACATATTCTTAACACAATTGCTAGTGTACGTTGTTCACAAATGCAGTCTGAATGATTTCATTTGTATTTTCTTGTTATCATAATACATTTCTATATGGTCAGCCACTATCATTTAAACAAGGCAATCTATAAACTGAACGGTGTTAAGCATCATTTTCAACACATGATGGGTTAGATATGGCATATCCATTTTTATTGGTGGGGAGACCTCAGAATAAATATGTGTAAAACAACCGTCCGTCCGTATATAAGTGGACCACGTGAAGTTTTTGGACCTTATTGCGGGGTAGAACCTCAGCGATGAGAAGTAAGCAATACGACAGCGCCTCGGACTACAATGTACTTGGCCGCAGAGGACCCTCATAAGTTGCAATAAACAACGTACACTTTGGATATATACTTTGATTTTGAAAAACTGTCTGGTTAAATGAAAAATATCAAAAGTGAAAAAAGTTGTTAATATGTTTGTTTATGTTACGTTTAGTTGATTGGTGTTTTTATTTAGGCAGTTTTAAGGGCATTTTGTCCGAGAAACATAGGCAAAGTGATATTTTGGTCAAACCTTATAATGTACGTTTATGCAAAACGCAATGGTGGTGTCCATACATAACTACACTGCTACTACTGCGTCCAAACAGTCATTACATTCCAGGGCTTAATCTGTGACTAATGTGTATACGATAGAATTACCATATTAGGCTAAAATTTAAAATTACGTATTAATCTTTTTTAAAGATATAGCATACTTATTATTGGTTGCAATGAGTTTCATGTTTATGTCCTCGAGTGAGCGCTGAGGTTATATGGTAACAAGAGGCACAGACTTTCAATTCGTGGGCGATATTTAATTACGTGTTCATCAAAACAAACTATTTAGATTTTATAGTATTTATTATTTGAAACATTGAAATTACAATTCATAGTATCACTGTCTTTACGGTGATTTATTTAAATTTTAAGAAAAAAAAAATAAATGGACAATGGTTGTTGCAAATTGTCATTTATATTACAATGTATTAGGCCATAATTATGTTCAGTTTCTTCATAGTATTACGTTATATAATTCCTAATGCTCAATATACCCTGATAGGTATGGTAGCATAGTTCTGCCATCATAAAAGTCAGATAGCTACTTCATTATGTCGTCACCAGGACCGTATATCGTCGACATCTCACTCATCATGGTGACATCATCGTCTTTATTAAGTCACTTATTCAAATTGTCATGGCAACATCAGTAAGGAACTAAGAAGCCAGTAAGTTCCTTGTCCAGCCTCTATATTATTAGTTACGGATGTCGACATCACATATTATCAACTGGAAAGTCAACTTATTCATGAATCTGAATTATTCCGCATGGCATAGTTTCTGTAATTAGTCAAGCACCCTTTTTCATTCAGTGAATCATCTACTGATTTTAACTAGGTGAATAAGTGACTTATTGAAGATAATGTTAAGTTATAAGTGAGATGTCGACATCATACGTTCCTGATGGCGACTAAATGAAGTGGTTATGTAACTGTCAGGATGTTTACGTTTTAAATCGGTTGCGTTTATTATGTATGCATGTAGTTGTTGTCCTGTCAAGGGTACGTTGAATGGAGTACAAAAAATATAGCTTGCATTGTGTGACTTGCAAACACGCGATAACATGATACTCTTTGTAGTGTATCATATATTCACACTGCTAAATGAGCTATGGGACTGTGTTCAGGTGTTTATTTTACTTAAAATAAAACTCTAGTCGCAACTGTGAACCGCAATATTTTACCTGCAAAACGAGCGGCTTTGTGTAACTGTCTTAATAATGCGTTGACTGCCTTTTTTTAAAATTCAATACTGCAAGAAACAATTAAACAATTTTACTTAAAGTATTATATGTCTTGTTTCTTCTTATTTATATTCTGCTTGTTGTTTCGTTATCAAAGGAATACATTGTATTTAATCGATATGGTTTCAAGCCCCATGTTGTTAATTATAGCCATATTTTCAAATTTATAATCCACGATTTCAATTATACTTTTAATAAAATATTATTATGTAAGAAATGTCGATCGTTATAAAATACTATATATACATGGATCATTGGTGTTGTATATTTAAGGTCAGGTAAATAGGTTCCTCCATGACCGAGTAGTATAAGGCCATATAGAGTAGTATAAGGCCATATAGTCAATGATCAAACGGTCATTTACCTGGCGCCGCTGAGGTCGTGAGTTCGAGTCACTCCCGTTATAAAAACACTATGTGTGAAAGTTTGCCAGTTACGTTTCGAAGAACGATGGTTTTATTGTAGTCTGGAGACAGAGACTAACATATACACACACACACACACACACACACACACACACACACACACACAAATACGTACCAAATTAACCATATTAACAATTACAAAAGTTCAGTCACATTTTTCGAGTAAGAAGGTTATTTCATTATTTTGTATATTAATTATATAGTGTTCAATATCATGTTGTTTACCATAGAGCTTCTTTTACAGGATGCTTCATTAACTAAAATGTATGATTTCTTTATTGTTTGTTGATTGAATAAGAGACAAAAATGTCCACATGTAAGACCTCTGTGTATAAAATTGTTTGATATAATTATTTCTTATTTGTTCTTATTTGAACTTAATGCAAAGGCATCGCTTGTTTCCATCTTTATTTATATTTTATTTGTATTTAACTTTTTTGTTATTTGTAGGACGTCATTGACCAGTAGATCAGCATCTTGATAAGTGTACATTTGTATCAGTCAAAAGGTGTGGGTTGAATGTGTTCTCTGAGCATGTTTAAGAAATGTATGCATGTATGAATCGTCCAAATCTCTGAGGAGGTCCTCTGTAACATGCCTAAAGGTCACCTTGGCTAGCAGTGCATAAGGTATCGGGTTTGAAACCCGGCGGAGGTTTACCTTTATATTTCATCTTATACATGTAGTTTATTGTTTGTTTATCAGTGTTTACAATAATGGAGTAAAACTAAACAGAATGCAGCATTTTTTTTAAAAATATTAAATATTTACATGAGTGGTAGCGATCTTCAGTACCCCCACCACCGATGACATATAATCTTCCACATTCTTCCCATGTCTTAGGTTTGAAATCCGGTGGAGGTTCACTTTTTCTTTTTTGCTACATCTTATAGCTTTCCCGAAAAATGTTTCGTTTTTTATGTGTGACAATGTGCCTAAATAAAATCTGTTAAAAGTCGCATTTGTTTTAATTAACAACTATTTTTCCATCTTAAAAAAATCACTAGAATGCCGCATTTGGTTTTCTACCAGCAGGAAGGGGTGTCACTGTCACATTCTTCCCCATGTCGTGATTTCCAGTGCACAAGGTCCGGTTCTAAAACCCTTTGGAGATTCGTTTTATTTGTTTCTTTATTTAGAGTGGGCTGTTGACATGTCCATATGTGTTTGTGCGTGCATACATGCGTGCGTGCATATGTGCTTGCTTGCATCTGTATGTGTGTGTGTTTGTGTGTGTGTGTGTAAATGCGAGTGCGTGTGTTAAATGCAAACGTAAATAACAACCATAATTTTCTCTTAAACTTACTGACATGTTTTATAAAAGTTATCAAAATCCACACCCACACTTTCTCACAATATTGTTCTTCCATTGCTTGAGGAGGTATTGAGGTACCGGTGTTAAAGCTCGGTGAAAGTTCGTTTGTTGATACATATTTTAGTTTTTCTTCATTAAACTTTTCAAATTCACAAAATGTTATGGAGTAAAAAACAATCATTGAAGCCCCCGTATCAAAACCAACGGAAGGGGAGGTGTCCTTCAAAACCTGCCACTTCTCAGGTCGCCCACCCACACTAACTGAAATGAACGTACGCCTATAGATATATGCCAAATGAAATGTTAAATGCTATTTCTATCATGCACTTGCCTCCCTTATGCATTCACATTCATCCATCCATCCATCTTTCGATATACAAATTCGAATGTTATAATTTAAACGAAGCTGACACATCCCTGCTCACTAAACATTTCATTGTTTCAACCAACAACACAACGAAGCACTTTTTTTATTCAATCTAAGTAAAAAAAGACAAATTGAAATAATATCAATGGGTTTGTGCAAAACGTCACAAATTAAGGGAGGTAACAATTTGTACTATGTATACGCACTGTGATAACATTTGAATATCGATAAAACGCATGTCGGTAATATATGTGATATTGAGGTAAAATATGTGATACTGATGTAATATATGTGATATTGAGGTAATATATGTGATAATGAGGCAATATATGTGATATTGAGGTAATATATGTGATATTGAGGTGATATATATAATACTGAGGTACTGTATGTAATATTGAGGTAATATATGTGGTACTGAGGTAATATATATGATATTGAGGTAATATATGTGATATTGAGGCAATATATGTGATATTGAGGCAATATATGTGATAATGAGGCAATATATGTGATACTGAGGTAATATATATGATATTGAGGTAATATATGTAATAGTTAGGTAATAAATGTGATACTGAGGTAATATATAATACTGAGGTAAAATATGTGATACTGAGGTAATATATATTATTGAGGTTATACATGTAATGTTGAGGTAATATATGTGATACTGAGGTAATATATATGATATTGAGGTAATATATGTAATATTGAGGTAATATATATGATACTAAGGTAATATATAAAACTGAGGTTATATATAATACTGATGTTATATATGTGATACTGAGGTAATATATATTCTTGAGGTAATACATGTAATATTGAGGTTATATGTGTGATACTGAGGTAATAACTGTGATATTGAAGTAATATATGTGATATTGAGGTAATATATGTGATATTGAGGTAATATATATAATACTGATGTACTGTATGTAATACTGAGGTAATATATGTGATACTGAGGTAATATATGTAATATTGAGGTAATATATAATACTAAGGTAATATATGTGATACTGAGGTAATATATTATTGAGGTAATACATGTGATACTGAGGTAATATATGTGATATTGAATAAATATGTTCTATGAGGATATAAAATAATTATAAATCGAACAATTACAGATATGAACAGTTTCAATATTTCTGACATTTAATCCAAGTGTCTGATTCTACAGGACATAATATTGTCCGGATGAGTAATAAATTCGAACATGGCCGAACACGACGCAATGAGTTGGGTTCGAGTTCGATTCTTTACCGTTTTCATTACATTCTGATTGCTCTTGCTGTTATTATTGTGGCTGTAATGCGGTGTTTGTTTAAATATTATTGATTGTTAACATATTTAAATAAGTTAATGAGATAGTAAAACATTTGCTTAATTTAATTGATATGTCATATTTTTAATACAGTTATTCCATGAATTAAACATTGATGTGCATACGTTTTTTTTAATAAATTACAATCTTTCTCATAACCCTGTCCTATATATTTTTCTAGTGGAAATTAAATCAAAACAACTACTTACGTTTTGGAATATGTGGTCTTTTTAAATATCTCCATAACTTGCTTTTCGTTATTCACCACAAAGTTTATTTACATCATAATATTTCAATTTCAAATTAACTGTGTCCCACGTACAACATTTTTTCAATAACGTAACATATACACTCTACGAACATTAAGTCAATGCGCAGTAAGGTTTGGTTGTGTCCTACATGAACTTGAATCGTATGCGCAACCAATAAATATTTACATACCCAAATCACGTGACAGTCTGCTGAACTTTGAACAGACTTCTACTGAACTTTGAACTGAGAGCTATTATAACACGACACAATATGGAAAATGTTGGATAATACCCGATACTATATGATTATATTGCTAACACTCATTATAACACGATAATTTGGAACGAATTAGGTCTCAGAATGTCCAATAGATCCGCCGTTGTCTCAACATATATGTCTTACATATGACTCGATTGAAAAATGTCATGATTGTTAACATGGCAAATTTGAATGTGTCCATGACAACTGTTTGTCCTCGTGATGCACGTTTTCGCTATATTATATATGAAGTACCAGGGAAAATTCCAACTTTCGACATCAGTAATAAGAAATTATAGGTCAGCTAGCAGGTGCCCTGAACAATGGGTCTATGGTGTTCCAATTCCTATTTTTAGGTATGCCATGACACTTGTCAATTTTGACATCAATTATACGTCACCGTTACATACCAACAATTGCGGACGTTATTTCTCCCAAAGTGTTAACCCGATTCAAATGAAACTTGCTATACAGCAATGGATCGAACATGCGCCTCCTGACTTGACGTTCCGATTGATTTTTATTGAGTTTTGAGCCTGAAGTATCTATATTAATTTTCCCCACAGTAACATCACCAGTCATAACCCCGAGAACCAATACATAAAAAAACAATCACATTAAAATGTGTACTTACATGTTAGTCATTATAATGCTCTGTTCTCGTAGCTAAATTCATAGATAATGTCTATTTTCCTTAGTTCATGGACCTTTCGAGCGGGAGGATTCACTGATATTTGGTGACAGCTTATAACCAAAAACATGCCCTGGTATAAACATGTCAGGTATTGGGACTAACTACCCTATTTGATACAATTTCATTTAAATCTTAAGTATGTGCTTAAATGTCTTGTTTATGTAATTGATATGCATGTGGTACACTGAATGTTGATCAGACATGTACAATGGGTTTTGTTATTACGTATAAACCATTAGCAGACCAGAATATGATGTGATACACGTGAATATTGAAATACAATTTACCACGGATTTAATATATGGAGAAGGATAGCCGCACACTTGCATTATCTCTTGACTAAATGTCGATTAAATTACATGAGATTGATTAATCATTTTGCAAGTTCGCCATTTAAATTTCAAAAAACGCTGGTATATTATGCATGAAATGTAATCTGCGTGTTATCGTTAATCACTGTTTTATGATTAGGAAAGTGGTCTTGAAATTAAATATTGTAATATTACGTTGAAGTTCAAATAATTGTTAACTTGACAGTATATAATATCTGTATTCAACTTCGGCAGTTTTAATCATGAAGGGCGTCATGATTTAGTGTGAATACGCAGATTTTAAAAATGCTACTAGATGTTTCGCTGCACTAATATAGCGTAAACAAGCATAAAATACACATTGCACTGGTATAGTGTAAACAAGCATAAAATAAATATTGAACTGGTATAGCGTAAACAAGCATAAAATACCCAGTGCACGGATATAGCGTAAACAAGCATACAAAACCCAGTGCACGGATATAACGTAAACAAGCATAAAATACACATTGCACTGGTATAGCGTAAACAATCATAAAATACACATTGCACTGGTATAGCGTAAACAATTATAAAATACACTTTGCACTGATATAACGTAAAGAAGCATAACATACACATTGCACTGGTATAGCGTAAACAAGCATAAAGTACTCATTGTACGGTTAAAGCGTGAACAAGCATAAAATACGCATCGCTATGATATAGCGTAAACAAGCATAACATACACATTTCATTGGTACAGAGTAAACAAGCATAAAATACACATTGCACTGATATAGGGTAAACTAGCATAAAATACACTTTCCACTGGTATAACGTAAACTAGCAAAACATACACATTGCACTGATATAGCGTAAACAAGCATAAAATACACATTGACTGGTATAACGTAAACAAGCATAAAATACACATTGCACGGGTATAACGTAACCAAGCATAAAGTACACATTGCACTGGTATAACGTAAATAAGCATAAAATACACGTTGCACTGGTATAACGTAAATAAGCATAAAATACACATTGCACTGGTATAGCGTAAATAAGCATAAAATAGACATTGCACAGGTATAACGTAACCAAGCATAAAAAAAACATTGCACTGGTATTGCGTAAACAAGCATAAAATACACAAATACACATTGCACTGGTATTGCGTCAACAAGCATGAATTACACATTGCACTGGTATAGCGTAAACAAGATAAAATACACATTGCACTGGTATAACGTAAACAAGCATAAAATACACATTGCACTGGTATAGCGTAAACAAACATAAAATACACATTGCACTGGTATAACGTAAACAAGCATAAAATACACATTGCACTGGTATAGCGTAAACAAACATAAAATACACAGTGCACTAATATAGGTAAACAAGCATAAAATACACATTGCATGGATATAACATTAACAAGCATAAGATACACATTGCACTGGTAAAACGAAAACAAACATAAAATACACATTGCACTAATATAGTGTATACAAGCATAAAATACACATTGCACTGATATATCGTAAACTAGTATCAAATATTCATTGCATTGATATAGCATAAACAAGCATAAAATACATATTGGACGGGTATAGCGTAAACAAGCATAAAATACATATTGCACGAATAATAATATACACATTGCACTGGTATGGTGTAAACAAGCATAAAAAACACATTGCACTGATATAGCGTAAACAAGTATGGAATACCCAGTGCACGGATATAGCGTCAACAATCATCAAATACACATTGAACTAATATCGCGTAAACAAGCATGAAATATACATTGCACTTGAAATAACGTAAACAAACATAGACTACACTTTGAACTTGTATAGCGTAAACAAGCATACAATACACTCTGCACTGATATAGCGTAAACAAGCATAAAATACATATTGAACGGGTATAGCGTAAACAAGCATATAATATACATTGCACTGGTATAGCGTAAACAAGCATAAAATACACTTTACATTGGTTTAGCGTAAAACAGCATAAAATACACATTGCACGGATAATAAAATACACATTAAACTGATATAGCGTAAACAAGCATGAAATACACATTGTACTTGAAATAACGTAAACAATAATAAACTACATTTTGTACTGGTATAGCGTAAACAAGCATAATATACACATTGCACTGATATAGAGTAAACAAGCATAAAATACTAAGTGCACGGATATAACGTAAATAAGCATAAAATAAACATTGCACTGATATAACGTAAGCAAGCATAAAATACGCTATGCACATAATAGAATGAAAAACAAGCATAAAATACACATTGCACTGGTATAGCGTAAACAATCATAAAATACACTTTGTACTAATATAACGTAAACAAGCATAAAATACACATTGCACTGGTATAGCGTAAACAAGCATAAAATACCCATTGCAGCATATAGCGTAAACAAGCATCAAATGCTCATTACACTGATATAGCGTAAACAAGCATAAAATACACATTTCACTGGTACAGAGTAAACAAGCATAAAGTAAACATTTCACTGGTACATATTTAACAAGCATAAAATACACATTGCACTGGTATAGCATAAACAAGCATAAAATACACACTGCACTGATATAACGTAAACTAGCATAAAATAAACATTGCACTGATATAGCCTAAACAAGCATAAAATGCACTTTGCACTTGTATAGCGTAAAAAAGCATAAAATACAAAGTCCACTTGTATAGCGTACAGACATAAAATACGCATTGCTATGGTATAGCGTAAACAAGCATTAAATAACCATTGCACTGGTATAGCGTAAACAAACATTAAATACACAAATACACATAGCACTTTTATAGCGTAAACAAACATAAAATACACATTGCAATGGTATAGCGTAAACAAGCATTAAATACCTTTGCACTTTTATAGCGTACACAAGCATAAAATACACATTGCACTGGTAAAGCGTAAACAAGCATAAAATACACATTTTACAGATATAAAGTAAACAAGCATAAAATACACACTGCACTGATGTAACGTAAACAAGTATAAAACTCACACTGCAATGATATAACGTAATTAAGCATAAAATAAACATTGCACTGACATAACGTAAACTAGTATAAAATACACTTTGCACTGGTATAACGTAAACTAGCAAAACATACACATTGCACTGATATAGCATAAACAAGTATAAAATACATATTGAACGGACATAACGTAAACAAACATTAAATACACATTGCACTGATATAACGTAAACAACCATAAATTACACATTGCACTGGTATAACGAAAACAAGCATAAAATACACATTGCACTGGTATACCGTAAACAAGAATAAAATACACATTGCACGGATATAACGTAAACAAGCATACAATACACATTGCACTGGTATAACGTAAAGAAGCATAAAATACACATTGCATTGGTATAACGTAACGCATAAAATACACATTGCATTGGTATAGAGTAAACAAACATAAAATACACATTGCACTGGTATAACGTAACAAAGCATAAAATACACATTGTACTGATATAACGTAAACAAGCATAACATACACACTGCACTGATCAAGCGTAAACAAGCATAAAATACATATTGAACGGAAATAAAGCAAACAAGCATAAAATACATATTGCACTGATATAGCGTAAACAAGCATAACATACACACTGCACGGATATAACGTTAACAAGCATAACATACACATTGCACTGATAAAGCGTAAACAAGCATAACATACACATTGCACAGATATAGCGTAAACAAGCATACAATACAAAGTCCACTTGCATAGCATAAACAAACATAAAATACACATAGCAATGGTATAGCGTAAATAAGCATAAAATAACCATTGCACTGGTATAACGTAAACAAGCATAAAATACACAAATACACATAGCACTTGTAAAGCGTAATCAAACATAAAATAGAAAGTGCACTGGTAAAGCGTAAACAAGCATAAAATACACAAATACACATTGCACTGGTATAGCGTAAACAAGCATAAAATACACATTGCACAGGTATAACGTAAACAAGCATAAAAACCACAAATACACATAGCACTTGTAAAGCGTAAACAAACATAAAATAGACATTGCACTGGTAAAGCGTAAACAAGCATAAAATACACAAATACACATTGCACTGGTATAGCGTAAACAAGCATGAAATACACATTGCACAGGTATAACGTAAACAAGCATAACATACACACTGCACTAGTATAGCGTAAACAAGCATAAAATACACATTACACTGATATAACGTAAACAAGCATAAAATACATATTGCACTGGTATAACGTAAACAAGCATAAAATACACATTGCACTGGTATAACGAAAACAAGCATAAAATACACATTGCACTGATATAGTGAAAACAAGCATAACATACACATTGCACTAATATATCGTAAACTAGCATAAATTATACATTGTATCGATATAGCATAAACAAGCATAAAATACATATTGAACGGATATAGCGTAAACAATCATAAAATACACATTGCACTGATATAGCGTAAACAAGCATAAAATGCACATTGCACTGATATAGCGTAAACAAACTTTAAATACACATTCCACTGACATAGCGTAAACAAGGATAACATATACATTGCACTGGTATAGCGTAAACAAACATAACATACACTTTGCACTGGTATAACGTAAACAAGCATAAAATACACAATGGACGGATATAACGTAAACAAGCATAAAATACACATTGAACGGATACAACGTAAACAAGCATTAAAATCGTACACATTTAAATGTTTATTTAGTGTTTCATTTTTTTCAAAATATAATTTTAAATTCATGTCTGATACATAAAACAATTGAAATGTTTTTCATTGATGCATTAGACAGGTTATATCTAGATGTATTTTGCTACTTGGAGGATCAATATAAAATAAAGTCTGCCTCACTAAATACTTTGCAACTACTGATACATTCTTTTTCTAACACGCTCAATTTAATAACCTCTATCTCATTTATTTGCTTAGCGTTTGATACATGTAAGAAAGATCAAAATAAGTTCAGCAGTGAAGAAATTAAGGCACACCACCAGTTACACTTTCTAATGCAACACAAGACTGGCAACAGCTGTTGGAGTACAGAGAGCTCGACTTTCCGAAGCTTGTTTCAAAACAATAGCTATTGGATGACTGAAAATGGTACCTAGTTTCGTTAGGACAATCGTGCTATCGCTTTGTCAACAAGCATACGCGATGCCACGATAGCACGATGGCACGATGGTGATGACACGATAGTACGATAGCACGATGGTGATGGTACGATGACACGATAGCACGATGGTGATGGTACGGTGACACGATGGTGATGACACGATAGCACGATGACGATGACTATCGTACTATCGTGTCATCACCATCGTGTCATCGTGCTATCGTAGCATCGCCTTCCTACATTTAAGTGGGATTTTTATAACAGTATCGGAAGTGATAGTTATGTCTATATATTAAAATATGTACATGTTAGTCTTTCAACTCGTTTTGTGTTTATGTGTTTAAATATGCATATTACTGCAACATTGTAGTTTGATGAGAAACTGTGTATAGTCTTCTCTTCTTGTTCTTCTCCTTCTTTTTCTCTTTTTTCTTCTTCTATAACTAGAAATGGAAAATCAAGGGGAACGCTTACTCGTGTACTTTATTTTAACAAGACAATGAATATATATATGTGTGTGTGTGTGTGTGTGTGTGTGTGTGATAAAATAATTAATGTATCTAAATGAATTCGAAGGTTTCTACAGTGAGTTACTTAATAAAACATCCATATTGAAGTAGTGATATGATTATAAATGATGTTGCTACTGTTTCCTGTCATAATATTAACCGATGTGGTGGTCTAGTTGTCTAGAAGGTCTTCGGTTCGGCATGATATCCATGTGTGCCAGCACTGAACAGTTGTTGAAAATGACAATAAACACCCAACAATACAATACAATGTACATGTATTAAAATATCACTTGAAAACTTGTTCACTCTTTCCTTACCATTTGTTTGTTGAGTTGAGTATTTAGCGTAGTTGTTATGCCATCGAGAGCCTACAGACGATCAGAGGGTCGTGGATTTGATCCTCCGCCACGGTTATGTGTGAGACGGACACTATATCCGTATATGCTCAGTACTGTTTCTACCCAGGAATACACCGAACGTGATTTGTCACAATCAAAGTGAAATAAATACATTTTTGGTAGTTGTTAACAGACGATCAGTTAAACTCATTTTGCGCAACTAAATGATATCATTCCCGTTTGAAACGGTAAAATAAATAATCAATTTGGACAAGTTGTCTTTAAATAGGGGACAAATTGTCTCGAAACTTGTTTCAAAATTTGGGACTATTTGTCTTTGGGACGGCTTGTCCATAACTCTTTTGAAACAGTGGTGAAAGACTAATGACAATGAGACTGATAGTCGTTTATCAGTCATCGCGGAGAATGTGTTGTAAATTACTGGTTGGTATTTACTACACATAAAAATTAAGTTCGATAATATGTGAATATCATTATGGGGTCTAATGTCATTTTCAAAACATAACATAATCATCAATGATATATCCAGTGGTACTATTGGAGGAATGCATCAGAATAAATCTGAGTAGAAACACCGTTCTTCTACAAGACAGTGTGGTCATTGGACGGCAGTGCCTTGGATCACCCGCCCAAGGAGGACCCAATATATTGATAATAGTGGACATTGGAATAATGTCGTTCCATTAAATTGAACTAAAAAGATCATTGAAACTATAATGATAAAGTTTGTTTATACTATTCTTTGTAAATGGGATAGATGCTTTCTAACTGTCGAGTAAGCAAACTGAGCATCGACAGACAGACAGACAGACAGACAGACAGACAGACAGACACAATAACAGCAATTGTCGCTATCAATATTAAACGATTACCACGTGTGTTAAAACAGTCAATATTATTAACACAGCGTAGTCAGGCGTAAAATCACTCGAATAATGGGATGAGAAATAAAAAGGATATCCGATACATCTCGAATTTGCGACCACTGAATTAATAATTACACGCTCTAACGACCGAGCTAACCGGGATCGATGAAAGGTTTTTATTGAATAGTAAATAACAACTGTACTATGTAAAGAGCAATTTCAACCTTTACCACGTGTTTATATATATGGGACCCTGATACATTAGTTTTATAGACTGTATCGCCTAACCACTTCTAATCACTGCTGAGGTCATATGTTCGAGCCAAGCTCAATAATTGTATAATCTTCTTTGTGTAGATTCCCCATAAACCCCGTGCTTTCAGTGAATGTAATATAATACTCTAATAGGTTAATGTGTCGTGTGAGACAAGGAAGTAGGCTTGGTAAACGTACCAAGATATCAGAACATAGAGAGAAGTCGAATAAAAAAAACAAACGATATCCGATATATCCCGCTTACATATTGAACTAAACATAACTACGAACAATTTGATGTGTATTCAGTAATATTTTTAAGGAGAAACATACCACTGGTTTCTGTGATCCTGAAAGGCTAACCAGTACTCGAGCACACCCATCTCCACAAATAACTGATTACTATCCCACTTGCATCAGCCGGTCGGAGATTTGAATTTGCGACCACTGAATTGATAATTAGACGCTCTAACGACCGAGCTAACCGGGATCGATGAAAGGTTTTTATTGAAAAGTTAATAACAACTGTACTATGTAAAGAGCACTTTCAACCTTTACCACGTGTTTGTATATATAGGACCTGATACATTAGTTTTAGAGATTGTATCGTCTTACCACCTTAATCACTGCTGAGGTCATATGTTCGAGCCAAGCTCAATACAAAAGCTCTGCGCAAGTTTGCAACTGATATATTGATAGAGCTCTTTCATTTCCTGCTAAGATTTTTTTGTGAATATGATTTATTCTGCAATAAATAAATGTGTGTTATCAGTGAAATAAGCAATCCCAGAGACGAAGCATGTAGTATGATTTGAGGAGTAATATCCCTTTTCCAATTTTAGAGATAACCCTGGAATCTTCTACAGAAAATATACATGTAACTACTGGTAAGTATCATTCCTCAAAATATTATCCTATTATTGTTCTGGACATGTTTTTGTATTGTTTGACAAGCATGTATGTGAAAATTGATATGACGCTGCATATACGTAGAATTATATCAGAATAATTTATAATCATTTCAATGAAGGAAGTTGTTTAAAAAGGGAGCTAAGCCAATTATCCCAACAAAAATCACTTTCAGATCAACTTGATATTAACTCCCCTTTGTCAATACTGATGTGTAAATATACATTTGCGACAAACTGAAAAATAAAGACTGTATGGACAGGGAAACAGGGAATACCTTCCAGTACTCGCACCATATGTATATTCCATTGGAAAGTTAACTGCATTATCACTACATAAGATTATTGGTTTAATCTCCATTTTGGCTATTAGTTAATACTAATTTATTTTAGCTCGATTGCGATAAAAGCTCAGAGCTTATATGAACTGTTCTCAGTCCTCTTCCTGGGTAGAACCAGTACTGAGTGTTGTTTTATGAGAGGCATCGGGTCGAGCTTGGGATCGAACCCGCAACCTTTGGCGTGAGCGGTCAACACTCTATCCATTAGACTACCGCCCCGCTATTGCTTTTGATTATAACCATAATTCATTCATTTCTGTTTTTTCATCCAAGAGGTCTACGATCTTGCCACTAAATTATCCCGAACACTAAAAGTTCAGTCTGTTTTATTGAGGAATCAACCCTTAGTATGCTCAGACTGAATATTTGATTCATTAATGCTGATGCTTAATTATTAAATAAGTTTAGCCTCATAATGCAGAGGCGGGCTTCAAGTATCTTATAGCTGAGTTTTACGTATCTGTATGCTGAAGTAAGAAATTTGAGAATGATAGTGCTGAGCATAAAGTTCAAGTCTCATTGCAGGGGTTTAGATTCAAGCCTTTAAATGCAAGAGTAAAACCAATCCTCTCAGTGCCGAAGAAGATTCAAGCATCTTCATGGTGAGATAACGGTTCAAGCCTCTCAATGCTGGGGTAGATATTCAAGCATATTCATGGTGAGATAACGGTTCAAGCCTATCAATGATGGAGTAGATATTCAACCCTTTTCATGTTGGGGTAGAGATTCAAGTCTCTCAATGCTGGGG
Source organism: Panopea generosa (assembly GCA_029582155.1). NCBI lineage: Eukaryota > Metazoa > Mollusca > Bivalvia > Adapedonta > Hiatellidae > Panopea > Panopea generosa. The sequence goes on from CM055904.1 coordinate 65,901,618, forward strand.
TAGAGATTCAAGCCTCTAAATGCTGGGATATATATCCAAGCCTCTCAGTGACTGGTAGTGACTCAATCCTCTAATTGCTTGGGTGAATAGTCAAGCTTTTCAATAGTGAAATAGAGATCCAAGTCTCCCATTGCTGAAGCAGAGTTAAGCCTTGCATTGCTGGGGTAAATATTCAAGCGTCACAATGCTGAAGACGGGTTTTAAGCATTTCACTGCACGGTTAGAAATTCAAGAATTTCAATGATGGGTAGAGATCAAGCGTCACAATGCTGAGGGAGAATTCCAAAGCTCCCAATGCTGAAGCAGAATTTTAAGCCTTTTAGTGCTGAGGTTGAGATTCAAGCGTCACAATGCTGAGAAAAAATTCCAAGCCTCCCAATGCTGAAGCAGAGTTTTAAGCCTTTCATTGCTGTGGTGGAGATTCAAGTTTCCCAGTAAATGATCAAGTGTCACAATGCTTAAATATGATTTGAAAGCCTCACAATGCTGAGGTAAGTGTCATTATTACGAGATACTATATTTGAGTCTTGGCTACACATACTAAAGGTATATTTCAAAGATTGCATGCACAAAAAATAGATTTTTCTAATAGTTATGCCTATCTATATACTAAACATGCAGTTCGTTGTATAATAGTTGGTGTATTTAGCAAATAAAGTCTTAATGACATATAGTTTAAATCTGCGTGTAAATAATCTCAACATAACCATAATGTGCCTACTAACCATATAGCATACATGTTTAAAATTTGTCTCGTATTTACAACAGTATTGATACCAAACGATACATCCTACGTAGAGATCGCTCTAATTCAGTTACTTAAATAAGATTTCAATTAGTCTAAAGATAAATATCACTTATACTAATACAATATACGAAAATTTCCCTTGGGCTACTTACATTTTGATTCAAATGTAAATAAATCGATGACAAATAGCTAAATAAATATGTTGTTTTAAAAGAAGCATCACACAAATTTCATTGACTAATAATGTGTAGATCACAATAACAAAGGTTTCAAACTTATTGTTTTATATTTCCAAAACACTAAATCACTAGTCGGGACTAATGTTGTCATTTTCTACTGACCATTCCAAGGCGTTGACCTCGATTTTCACTTCTGATTTTGGTTCTTTTACTGTTTTCATTTGCTACTGACCGTTCCAAGGTGGTGACCTTGATCGTCACTTCTGCTGTTGGTCTTCTACTGTTGTCATTTGCTACTGACCGTTCCAAGACGTTAACCTCGATTTTCACTTCTGATTTTGGTTATTTTACTGTTGTCATTTGCTATTGACCGTTCCAAGGTGGTGACCTCCATCGTCACTTCTGCTGTCGGTTCTTCTATTGTTGTTATTTGCTACTGACTGTTCCAACGTGGTGACCTCGATCGTCACTTCTGATTTTGGTTATTTTACTGTTGTCATTTGCTATTGACCGTTCCAAGGTGGTGACCTCCATCGTCACTTCTGCTGTTGGTTCTTCTACTTTTGTCATTTGCTACTGACCGTTCCGATGTGGTGACCCCAGTTGTCATTTCTATTGTTGGTTCTTCTACTGTTGTCATTTGCTACTGACCTTTCCAAAGTGGTGACCTCTATTGTCACTTTTATCATTGGTTCTTCTAGTGTTGTCATTTGCTACTGTCTGTTCCAAAGTGGTGACCTCTATTTCCAATGCCATTGTTGGTTATTATACTGTTGTCATTTCTACTGACTTTTCCAACGTGGTTACCTCTTTTGCCACGTTATTGTTAGTTCTTCTACTGTTGTCATTTCTACTGACGGTTCCAAGGTGGTAACCTCTATTGCCACTTCTATTGTTAGTGTTTCTACTGTTGTCATTTACTACTGACCGTTACAAAGTGGTGACCTCTATTGTCACTTCCATTGTTGGTTCTTCTACTGTTCCATTTGCTACTGACCGTTACAAAGTGGTGACCTCTATTTTCACTTCTATTGTTGGTTATTCTACTGTTGTCAATTGCTACTTACCGTTCCAAGGTTTTGACCTCTATTGTCACTTCTGTCGGTGGTTCTTCTACTGTTGTCAATTGCTACTGACCGTTCCAAGGTGGTGACCTCTATTGCCACTTCTATTGTTCGTTCTTCTACTGTTTTATTTGCTACTGACCGTTACAAAGTGGTGACCTCTATTTTCACTTCTATTGTTGGTTATTCTACTGTTGTCAATTGCTACTAACCGTTGAAAGGTGTTGACCTCTATTGTCACTTCTGTTGGTGGTTCTTCTACTGTTGTCAATTGCTACTGACCGTTCCAAGGTGGTGCTTCTATTGTCACTTCTATTGTTGGTTCTTCTACTGCTGACATTTGCTACTGACCGTTACAAAGTTGTGTCATTGATTGTCACTTCTATTGTTGGTTCTTCTACTGTTGTCATATTTTACTGACCGTTACAAAGTGGAGACCTCTCTTGTCCTTTCTATTGTTAGTTTTTTTTATGTTGTCATATGCTACTGACCGTTACAATGTGATGACCTCTATTGTCCCTTCTGTTGTTGGTTCTTCTACTGTTGTCACTTCTACTATTGTCAATTCTACTGACAGTACAAAGGCGGTTATGTCTGATGATTGTCCGTGTGTGTATCGTAACTATTATGCCTATTCCTTGTATTACGAGTGTTCATTTTGCTTTGATGGTTGTATCATCTGCAGCTGAGGTTTTTCATTCAATGCAATGAGTTATCCAAATCAAGGTTATAGACAAATATTTGATAGTTTGTATGTTTGACATATATTTTTTTGGTTTTGGAGTAATATATTTAGTAAAGTGACTGGATAAAGATGCCTTAAGGTATGTATTATGAGTATACATTATACAATAACGTTCCTTGTAGCAAGACACTTGACTGGTTCTTAAATTACAACGAATAGGTTGTTATTGTGTTTCCTTTGTGTGACGCTTCCACAACTCGTTAGCTTTCTATAGAACTATTTTATATCGAACTTTTTCCGGAACAATTCAAGTAAACCGTAATGAAGAACTTCTTCTCATAACATATTTTAACAACACAATTTGTTTTGCTTCAAGTGATTTAATGAACCCCAGATCTGTACTATTTCCGGTACGAATATGATTGTGGACAAAGTTAACATGTTTGTTAATATTCAAAAATTATTCAACATCTATCTATTTATTTCATATATTTACGTGAAAAGTATTGACTTTTAATTTCAATTAAAGTTCAAAATAAGAAACAGTTTTGTTAGGGCATATTTCTATTCAAATAGTACATGCCTTGTCAACGATCAGGCTATAATACATGTAGCTAAACATATATATATTCGCAGAGTTGTACGCTCTTGGATGCACGATTTATTTCAAGAGTAAACACATTGCCGTGCTTCCGTGAAAGTAATAGGGTTTCAACAATATCATCAAATGGAAAATCAATAACAAAGTTTTTACTTAAAGCTTTTGTAAGTAATATAAAACGCAGCAAAGTCAAAGAAATCGATAGGTTTATTAGTACATTCAAGTTGTGTATAAATCAATATAGTGATCCTTATCAGTAAAATGTGAGAAATTACCAAATAAACACGTTTCCATTGGACTTCTCAAGATTATAAATTGTATGCGTTGCAGTTATTTTGTTTAGTTTAAACATTTTTATTTCAAATATACCCGATTAATTTAAATTAAAAAAACAGTTCAAATATGCAAATGCAATACAATGTGGGTTTTTTTTTGTCAAAATTATCAATATTAACAATCAATAAGTATCAATTATGAAATATAATCTTTGATATAAGTGAGATTTTATAAAAAAAAAAAAAAATTAAGTTTAGGCCTGACTTAAAATATTTTTTGTTTCCCCTCCCGCGACCCAGGTAGTCTTAGAATGGGTAGGTAGGTAGGTAGGTAATTTTTTTTTTAAATAATGGTCAAGAAATATATAGTATATATAATTTAACTCGAAGGAGTTCTATTTGAACCATTTAATAATTCACCAAACTCTTTGCCTCATAAAGGTATTATATAAACCATGCTAACCAATACTGTGTTCTTCTTATCTCAGTATCTGTCACGCTCAGGTAATGATAGTCAGATTACACTGTCCCCATGAAGGTATTAGGAACATGTTGATAATTTGACACCTTGCTACTTTAATACATATTTCCAACATTAAGACTTCATTTTATGCGGGCACGATTAGCTCAGTCGGTTACACGTCTGACTATCATTCCAGGGGTCATGAGTCTGAATCCCCCGCCCGGCAACAGTCTCCGTGATGAATGATATACGACATTGTGTCTCATTATCATTCGCCTCTCACCACTGATTCAAAAGGGAAAGTTATTAGTTACTAACGGAGCTAGGGTGTGCTCAAGTACTGGTTAATCCCAGGAAACAGTGGTTAGGTTAACTGATCGTCTATTAGCCCTCGATGGCATAAAAATGACGCTAAATATTCAATCAATCATTTGATGCTTTTTGTGTATATGGAAACTTTCTAGAAAAACTAATTCTCTTTGCCACAGTGTAAAGTTTAAAATTGTAAGGCAAATATTAATGAAATATAGGAACAGAAAATAAGAGTAAGTAAAATTTTATATATTGGACTATTTCAGACATTTCCAAAGAGTTATGCGATAATTACCCCTGCTGAGTTTGGTGATATTGGAGATGAATCCAATTACTTCCCTTAGACCTGGATAAAACATACAGGTATCGTTCCGCTCCGACACTAAAATTAAGTAGGCGTAACGTGTTATATATGCCCTCGGGTACAATTTGACAGGATCATATATATATTATGTCCTTCTTTTGATAAGCGCGTTTTTGGTGATTTTGATGTGTAGTATAAAAAAAGAAATTATTGAATTTGACAAACGCTAAAATTATTTGATTAAATTTAAAGTGTAAGATATAACAAAGATTAATGATTTTAAGTACAAATTTCAATATAATTTGATATAGTTTATTTTATTATCAATCAACAGATAAAGATTGATTATTTTGTTACTATAAATAAATAAAATTATTACGGTTAATTAGACAGATGACAATGAGACATAATGTCGTAAATCAACCATCGCAGAGACTATATTTTTAAACTTTTTATTTCTCTTCGGTTGTAAAACAGGTTCTTACAACTTAGTCAAATCACGTTCGAAGTCTTCATAAGTATGACCAGTACTAAGCATATGCGGAAAAGCTGTCTTGCTTAAGGACACCACATATAGCAGTAGCGAAAGATCGAATCCACGACCCTCCGATCATGGTTCGGTGCTCTACCTAATCAAAGAGACTGGTGCCGGGCGGGGATTCGAACTCACGACCCGAGGGTTGATAGTCAGATTATTACGGTTATATATATATTTTGTTTGAAACAGACATCTGTTTATTAGCGCATATGTTTTCAATAAAGCTTAAAACGATATTTTACCATAATTCTTTTTTAACACTTAAACTTCTTTTGAGAACCACGTGTTATAATGAGTTATGGAATATCCGGCCCCATGTAAATCATGCCCCGTTATTAATCCAGCCCCTGGATGAAACGTTCTTGGAATATCTTGCCCCATTTAGCATGGGAAATCCGGTCCAACATTTATTTTAAAAATAATATTATTTATTATTTGGTATTTCTAATGAAATATTGGAAAGTTATTAGATAGTTTGAAACACACATATTAATTACTGCAGGATTGTTATTGAACTATTACTTATAACGGGAATTATATAGTGGATTTAATAACCAATGACTGTTAATGAAAAGTAGCTATTTTTGGGAATTAAACATGTATGATTTATAATTCAATTTAATAATTTTTAATTAATATAATCATAAACAATGAATATCATTATATACATCTCTCTCCCTCGTTCTATCTCTAAAGACGATACTTTTAAAAAGATAAATACAGGGAAAAAATCAACACAAAAACTATATTAAAAAAAATATATATATATATATATATATAATTATATATTTAAATATATAAATACTATTAGTATATATATTCATCTCTCTCTCTCTCTCTCTCTCTCTCTCTCTCTCTCTCTCTCTGATATCGGTTATAAGTTTGTCATTAATCATTACAAAAACTTGAAAGAAGACAAGAAAAAAATGGATCGCCTATTATCTGTAAACTGTAACATGGTAGTATGCAATTAATTTTAGTGAATAGCAACGTCAACATAGTAACGGAACCAAATATTCCTGATATAAAGGTTTTTGCGATCATTCAATACAACTGTATTGTAATTGAAAATTATGTCACCATTGTATCCTGTTAATATCTATAGAGTGTGTCATATTGAGTTAGGGTGGTTTATAAAATAGCATGTATTTATGAAAACCTTTAAATGCGTCTTTAGTTTTGAAAGATATTTTTAAATGATTGAAGTGCATTCTATTTTGTATATTTGTGGTAATCTGAGACAAAATTGTCAATCGTATTTGAATTTCGTCTTTCTGTTAATATGATAGAAAAAAATATAGGGTATTTTTCCATATCGTGTAGTATCATAATAGCTCTCTGTTCAATAGACATTCATTTCAATGTTCATCAGACAGTCGCGTGATTTGGGTATATAATGTTAACGATTCAAAATGCCATGAGACACTACTTAACCTTACTGTGCACATATTTGTAGTGTTTGTATAATCATACGTTATTCAATAAGTGTTGTACGTTGAAAAACTAATTCAAAATGTGATGTTTGTAACTAGCTATTTGATAAGATGAGACGATCGTGGACACAAAGAACAGAATAGATTATATTTGATACGAGTATTTTAAAGGTGTGCAGTTTAGATAGTGTATATAAACTTCGTATTTAAAGTTTGTATGCAATATCTCATGTTGAAAATGTAGTTTTATGTTAAAATGATGTGTGTTTTTGTAAAAGGCAAATATATTACTGTATTCATTATCAACGTAGATTAATACAAATTTTCTTAATTTACACATGCATAATCAAAAAAGTATTGATCTGCCATCATCTATAGTATGTTGAAAATGGTGGATATTTATCCCCTGGATAAATACCATTATATATGTTAAACAAAATGAATCACATTGTTACCTTTGTGTAATAAAAGTAAATGTTGTTGTTTTTGTTGCATAATATCTTACAAAATCAAAAGCAAATTGCTTTCCAACGTTACATTTCAACAGTTTCAATAATTGTGATGTATGAACAAACTATTGATTTGTTTGTACAATGTGCAACACAAATGATCAAGTTTACCATGTTTATGTGTATTTCATAAATATTTTAATGTAATCATATACATTTTATGTATGTATTGAATATGATAAATAACCTATATCCTATAAAAAATAAAAATGTGGAGCCGGATGGACCATGCTAAATGGGGCCGGATAATCTTGGGGCCGGATTCTCCATAGTCGTTTTGGAATGAAGCCGGATTTTCCAGGTGCCATTATAATATCATAAGATTATGTTGTTACAACAGATTATACTTTCGCATACCACTTCAATATACGAGAGGATCTAGTTTTGAAAAATTAAACTTAAAACTGCACGTAAGTTAAAATATTAAGTTGTTTAAAGAATTATCGCAGATACATTTCATTAATAAAGCCATCGCATAATTGAGAAAACACAATTTTGAAAACCTTGAAAACATTTTTCCTCCCGTTCTATTATTTGTTTATAAAATTTGAATTTGTTATCAATTTATCTGAATATCTATGTTATATCAAATAGCTAATTTAAAAAAAAGTAAAAACTTGTGTTGAAATATAATTACTATACTACATCCTAGCAAATTATATTATTACCCCCAATAAAAGTTTTGCCTCCGGGCAGGGGTAATGTCATCAATAAACACTGGCTTATTCAATTGTTTGAGATTTGAAAAACAGACAGGCGGGTGGAAAAGGGCTCTGTTTTTTGTTGTTGTACATGACTATTAAATTTACATATTACTTTAATGATCTTAGGAAAACGTTTAAATTCAATAAAGTGTAACATTTATAAACATTTGATATTGGTTTATCATAACTAACTTGTATTGAGTAAATTACACCAGAGACATAATTTTCAAATCAAAATGGAAGCAAGATGCAATTATCATATTTTCTATATCTAAATATCATCGTAAAGAGAATTTGATTTGCAATAAACGTATACGTTGTAATAGGTTAGCAAAAAATACAACTAAGGTTTATAAGACATTAAAAGTGGCCGAACACGTGTTTTGAGTAATTTTTATATAGAACATATAAGGAGCATATATGCTGTTATCAAATTAAAAAAGGAAGCAAGAAGAAATAAACTTATTTTAATTTTTATCAGAGCATGTTTCCGCTCAAACAACCGTGCCAACATATATCTGCAAGCGACACTCGTATTGTTGTCGCATTTCCTAAATTGTTTTATATTTTTTGATTCAGCAGATTGTCTATGATATTCTTTTTTCAGATTTATAGCTTATTTGTGAATTGTTTGTTTTTTTTTTGAAAATATAGAATGACATTGCAGTGGCTCCTCTGAGGAGTACTGGCATGAAACAAATTGCCCCAATCAATCCTAAAAGTAGCAAGTGTTTGTTTGCTCTTATCACTGTGCGAATCACTTTGTTACTTTGATAAAATATATAGTTAAACAGTTAATATAATATGATAATATACATAACATGAAACTGTGTATGGTGTCCCTAAGCAGGACAATTATTTCGCCTGTGCTTAGCACTGGTACTATCAAGGAAGATGTCGAGTGTGATTTGTATAACTTGTTTCACAATAGAATTAACATAATTAAGTTTAAACTAACTAGAAGTGGCAAGTGTTTCTTTGTTGTTATGCATCAATTGTATTTATACTCTCAATGATGCATCTCCTGTTGAAGTATTTATTATAATAACTTCGTTTAATCACATAACTCAGGAAAACTAAATTTACCATTTATTTAAAATATCACCTCTATACCGTACGATAAAGAATCGAATTTTATTAGTTTCCGTCATTCTTGGTTTGATGTAACGTTACAAAATAACGTTATTTATATATTCGGGCAAGTCGGAACATACTTCGGTATTTTACGTACGATCGCCGAGTTATACGGAAAACGCCAAGTGATGATTCGGGAGTGATATTACACTAGGTTGTTATAAACAAACATATCATGGGTTTATTACACTTCGACACCGTAAATTATGTGAAAAATATTTTTTTCTATATTTGCCCTTTCTACCTGACAAAATAACTAAGATCCTTATTGATTTTATGAAAGAAGTTTGATTAGCCGACCTATTCTTTTCAGTCAGTGTTTACTGAACGAAATACACACGTTTTAATTGTTGCAGTTTACTTTTATAATGTATACAAAGCTTTTCTGTAATGTTTTATTTCATTGTTATAGTTTAACAATATCAGATGTAAATATGCAAATGATGATATAGTTTATATACAACATTTCTGATGTCATACATTCATATTTGTAAATTAAGGACAAACTTTCCAGGTACGCAAACTCCTGATTTATCTTTTTATATTTATATACAAACAAAAACTATATAACACTAAAACAGACATATGCCTCACCAACACGCTCCGGTATTCTGACAAGTACCTATAGGAAATCAACACACTTTGGTATACTCAAAAGCACCTATAGGACATCAACACACTCCGGTATTCTCACAAGTACCTATAGGAAATCAACACACTTCGGTATTCTCACAAGTTCCTATAGAAAAACAACACATTCCGGTATTCTCACAAGTACCTATAGGAATCAAACACACTCCGGTATTCTCACAAGTACTTATAGAAAACAATACACTCCGTATTCTCATAAGTACCTATAGAAAACAACACAGTCCGGTATTCTCACAAGTACCTATAGAAGAAAACACACTAAGGTATTTTCAGAAGTACATATAGGAAACTAACACAATCTGGTATTCTCACAAGTACCTATAGGAAACAAACAAACTCCGGAATTCTCACAAGTACCTATAGAAAACAACACACTCTGGTTTTCTCACAAGTACCTATAGAAAACCAATACACTCTGGTATTATCACAAGTATATATAAAAATCAACACACTCCGGTATTCTCACAAGTACCAACAGGAAATCAGCACACTCCGATATTCTCATTAATATAAATAGTAGAGGAAACCAACACACTCCGGTATTCTCACAAGTACCTATAGAAAGCAACGCACTCCGGTATTATCACAAGTACCTATAGGAAATCAACATACTCTGTTATTCTCACAAATACTGATAGGAAGCATACACATTCAGGTATTCTCACAAGTACCTATAGAAAACAACACAATCCGGTTTACTCACCAGTACCTATAGGAAACCAATACACTCCGGTATTATTACAAGTATATAAAGAAAGAAACACATTCCGGTATTCTCACAAGTACGTATAGTATAGGAAACCAACTCACTCCGGTATTCTCACAAGTACCAATTGGAAATCAGCACACTCCGGTATTCTCTCAAGTACCTATAGGAAACCAACACAATCTGGTATTCTCACAAGTACCTATAGGAAACCAGCAAACTACGGTTCTTTCACAAGTACCTATAGGATACCAACACACTCCGGTATTCTCACGAGTATATATAGGAAATCAACACAATCCCGTATTCTAACAAGTACTAACAGGAAATCAGCACACTTCGGTATTCTCACAAGTACCTGTAGGAAACCAACAAACTCCGGTTTTCTCAAAAGTAAATATAGGAAACCAAAACACTCCTGTATTTTCACAAGTACATATAAGAAACAAATAAATTCAGGTGCTCGCACAAGTTCGTATAGGAAACCAACACACTCCTGTATACTCACAAATACCTATAGGAAACCAACACAATCCGGTATTCTCAAAAGTTCCTATGGGAAACAAACACACTTCCGTATTCTCACAAGTACATATAGGAATGAACACACTTCCGTATTTTCACAAGCACATATAGGAAACCAACATACTCCTGTATTCTCACAAGTATTTATAGGAAACTAACACACTCCTGTATTCGCACAAGTACCTATAGGCAAACGAAACACTCCTGTATTCTCACAAGTACCTATAGGAAACCAACACAGTCCGGTATTCACAAAGTACATATAGATAACCAACACACTCCGGTATTCTCACAAGCACATTTAAGAAACCAACACAGTCCGTTATTCAAAAATGTACCTAAAGGAAAACAACACATTCCGGTATTCTAACAAGTACATATATGAAACCAACACACATAAGTATTCTCACAAGTTCCTATAGGAAACAAACACACTTTCGTATTCTCACAAGTACATATAAGAAACCAACACCCTGTGGTATTTGCACAAGTACATAATTATAAGAATCCAACACACTCCGGTATTCTCACACGTACCTATAGGAAACCAAAACACTCCGGTATTCTCACGAGTATATATAGGAAATCAACACAATCCCGTATTCTAACAAGTACTAACAGGAAATCAGCACACTTCGGTATTCTCACAAGTACCTGTAGGAAACCAACAAACTCCGGTTTTCTCAAAAGTTAATATAGGAAACCAAAACACTCCTGTATTTTCACAAGTACATATAAGAAACAAATAAATTCAGGTGCTCGCACAAGTTCGTATAGGAAACCAACACACTCCTGTATACTCACAAATACCTATAGGAAACCAACACAATCCGGTATTCTCAAAAGTTCCTATGGGAAACAAACACACTTCCGTATTCTCACAAGTACATATAGGAATGAACACACTTCCGTATTTTCACAAGCACATATAGGAAACCAACATACTCCTGTATTCTCACAAGTATTTATAGGAAACTAACACACTCCTGTATTCGCACAAGTACCTATAGGCAAACGAAACACTCCTGTATTCTCACAAGTACCTATAGGAAACCAACACAGTCCGGTATTCACAAAGTACATATAGATAACCAACACACTCCGGTATTCTCACAAGCACATTTAAGAAACCAACACAGTCCGTTATTCAAAAATGTACCTAAAGGAAAACAACACATTCCGGTATTCTAACAAGTACATATATGAAACCAACACACATAAGTATTCTCACAAGTTCCTATAGGAAACAAACACACTTTCGTATTCTCACAAGTACATATAAGAAACCAACACCCTGTGGTATTTGCACAAGTACATAATTATAATAATCCAACACACTCCGGTATTCTCACACGTACCTATAGGAAACCAAAACACTCCGGTATTCTCACGAGTATATATAGGAAATCAACACAATCCCGTATTCTAACAAGTACTAACAGGAAATCAGCACACTTCGGTATTCTCACAAGTACCTGTAGGAAACCAACAAACTCCGGTTTTCTCAAAAGTAAATATAGGAAACCAAAACACTCCTGTATTTTCACAAGTACATATAAGAAACAAATAAATTCAGGTGCTCGCACAAGTTCGTATAGGAAACCAACACACTCCTGTATACTCACAAATACCTATAGGAAACCAACACAATCCGGTATTCTCAAAAGTTCCTATGGGAAACAAACACACTTCCGTATTCTCACAAGTACATATAGGAATGAACACACTTCCGTATTTTCACAAGCACATATAGGAAACCAACATACTCCTGTATTCTCACAAGTATTTATAGGAAACTAACACACTCCTGTATTCGCACAAGTACCTATAGGCAAACGAAACACTCCTGTATTCTCACAAGTACCTATAGGAAACCAACACAGTCCGGTATTCACAAAGTACATATAGATAACCAACACACTCCGGTATTCTCACAAGCACATTTAAGAAACCAACACAGTCCGTTATTCAAAAATGTACCTAAAGGAAAACAACACATTCCGGTATTCTAACAAGTACATATATGAAACCAACACACATAAGTATTCTCACAAGTTCCTATAGGAAACAAACACACTTTCGTATTCTCACAAGTACATATAAGAAACCAACACCCTGTGGTATTTGCACAAGTACATAATTATAAGAATCCAACACACTCCGGTATTCTCACACGTACCTATAGGAAACCAAAACACTCCGGTATTCTCACAAGTACCTATAGGAAACCAACACACTCCGGTATTCTTACAAGTACCTATAGGAAATCAACTCACTCCGGTATACTAACAAGTACCTATAGGAAATCAACTCACTCCGGTATTCTAACAAGTACCTATATGAAACCATCAAGCTCCGGTACTCTCACAAGTACCTACAGGAAAATAGCACACTCCGGTTTTCTTACAAGTATATATAGTAAACCAACACACTCTGGTAATGTCACAAGTACATATAGGAAATCAACAAACTCAAGTATTTGCACAAGTACATATAGAATACGAACAACCTTAGGTATTCTCACAAGTTCCTATAGGAAACAGACATGATTCCGTATTTTTACAAGTACATATAGGAAACAAACACACTCCTGTATTCTCACAAGTATTTATAGGAAACCAACACAATCCGGTATTTTCACAAGTACCGATCGGAAACCAAAACACTCCGATATTCACACAAAGTACCTATAGGAAACCAACACATTTCGGTATTCTCACAAGCACGTATAGGAAACCAACACACTCCGGTACTCGCATAAGTACATTTAAGAAAACCAACACAGTCCGTTATTCAAAAAAGTACTTATAGAAAAACAACGCACTGCAGTATTATCACAAGTATATAAAGGAGACCAACACACTCTGGTATTCTCACAAGTACCAACTGCAAATCAGCACACTCCGGTATTCTCACAAGTATATATAGTAGAGGAAACCAACAAACTCCGGAATTCTAACAAGTACCTATAGAAAACAACGCACTCCAGTATTATCACAAGTATATTTAGGAAACCAAAACACTTAAGCATTCTCACACGTACCTATAGGATACCAACACACTCCGTTGCTCGCACAAGTACCTATAGGAAACCAATACACTCCTGTATTTTCACAAGTACCTATAGGAAACCAAAACACTTAGGTATTGTCACAATTACCTATAGGAAACCAAAACAGTCAGGTATTCACAATAGTACCTATAGGAAACCAACACATTCCGGTATTCTCACAAGTACCTACAGGAAACCAACACACTCCGGTACTCATACAAGTACCTATAGAATATAACAAACTCCAATTTTCTCACAAGTATATATGGGAAACCAACACACTCTGGTATTGTTACAAGTACATATAAGAAATCAACAAACTCAAGTATTTGCACAAGTACTTATAGGAAACCAACACACTCCGGTATTTGCACAAGTACCTATAATAAACAAAAACACTTCTGTATTTTCACAAGTACATATATAAAACATATAACCTCCGGTGCTCGCACAAGTACCTATAGGAAACCAGCACACTCCGGTATACTCACAAGTACCTATAGGAAACCAACACACTCCGGTCTTCGCACAAGTACCTATTGGAAACCAAAACACACCGATATTCGCACAAGTACCTATAGGAAAGCAACACATTCCGATATTCGCACAAGTACCTACAGGAAATCAACACACTCCAGTATTCTCACAATACCTATAGTAAACAACATACTCCGGTTTTCTCACCAGTACCTATAGGAAACCAATACACTCCGGTATTATTACAAGTATATAAGGAAAAAAACACACCCCGGTAATCTCACATGTACCTATAGTATAGGAAACCAACACACTCCGGTATTCTCACAAGTACCAACTTGAAATCAGCTCACTCCGTATTCTCACAAGTATATATAGGAATCCAACACACTCAAGTATTCGCACATGTACCTATAGGAAATCAACAAACTCCGGTTCTTTCACAAATACATGTGACTATAGGAAACCAATACAGTCCATTATTCACAAAATTACCTATAGGAAACCAACACACTCCGTTATTCTCACAAGTACCTATAGGAAACCAAAACACTCCTGTATTTTCACAAGTACATATAGGAAACATATAACCTCCGGTGCTTGCACAAGTACATATACGAAACCAACACACTCCGGTATTTTCACAATTACCTATAGAAAACCAACACACTCCGGTATTCTCACAAGTACCTATAGGAAAGCAACACATTCCGGTATTCTCACAAGTACCTACAGGAAATCAACACACTCCAGTATTCTCACAATACCTATAGTAAACAACATACTCCAGTTTTCTCACCAGTACCTATAGGAAACCAATACAATCCGGTATTATCACAAGTATATAAGGAAAAAAACACACTCTGGTAATCTCACATGTACCTATAGTATAGGAAACCAACACACTCCGATATTTTCACAAGTACCAACTTGAAATCAGCTCACTCCGTATTCTCACAAGTATATATAGGAATCCAACACACTCAAGTATTCGCACAAGTACCTATAGGAAATAAACAAACTCAGGTTCTTTCACAAATACATGTGACTATAGGAAACCAATACAGTCCGTTACTCACAAAATTACCTATAGGAAACAAACACACTCCGTTATTCTCACAAATACCTATAGGAAACCAAAACACTCCTGTATTTTCACAAGTACATATAGGAAACATATAACTTCCGGTGCTTGCACAAGTACCTATAGGAAACCAACACACTCCTGTATTTTCACAATTACCTATAGAAAACTAACACACTCCGGTATTCTCACAAGTACATATAGGAAAGCAACACATTCCGGTATTCTCACAAGTACCTACAGGAAATCAACACACTCCAGTATTCTCACAATACCTATAGTAAACAACATACTCCGGTTTTCTCACCAGTACCTATAGGAAACCAATACACTCCGGTATTATCACAAGTATATATATATCACAGTCAGGTATTCACAATAGTACCTATAGGAAACCAACACATTCCGGTATTCTCACAACAACCTACAGAAAACCAACACACTCCGGTTCTCTCACAAGTACCTATAGAATATAACAAAGTACCAACTTCAAATCAGCTCACTCCGTATTCTCACAAGTATATATAGGAATCCAACACACTCAAGTATTCGCACAAGTACCTATAGGAAATAAACAAACTCCGGTTCTTTCACAAATACATGTGACTATAGGAAACCAATACAGTCCGTTACTCACAAAATTACCTATAGGAAACCAACACACTCCGTTATTCTCACAAGTACCTATAGGAAACCAAAACACTCCTGTATTTTCACAAGTACATATAGGAAACATATAACTTCCGGTGCTTGCACAAGTACCTATAGGAAACCAACACACTCCTGTATTTTCACAATTACCTATAGAAAACTAACACACTCCGGTATTCTCAAAAGTACATATAGGAAAGCAACACATTCCGGTATTCTCACAAGTACCTACAGGAAATCAACACACTCCAGTATTCTCACAATACCTATAGTAAACAACATACTCCGGTTTTCTCACCAGTACCTATATGAAACAAATACAATCCGGTATTATCACAAGTATATATATATCACAGTCGAGTATTCACAATAGTACCTATAGGAAACCAACATATTCCGGTATTCTCACAACTACCTACAGGAAACCAACACACATCGGTTCTCTCACAAGTACCTATAGAATACAACAAACTCCAATTTTCTCACAAGTATTTATAGGAAACCAACACACTCTGGTATTGTTACAAGTACATATAGGAAATCAACAAACTCAAGTATTTGCACAAGTACTTATAGGAAACCAACACACTCTGGTATTTGCACAAGTACCTTTAATAAACAAAAACACTTCTGTATTTTCACAAGTACATATAGGAAACATATAACCTCCAGTGCTCGCACAAGTACCTATAGGAAACCAGCACACTCCGGTATTCTCACAAGTACCTATAGGAAACCACCACACTCCGGTCTTCGCACAAGTACCTATTGGAAACCAAAACACTCCGGTACTCGCACAAGTACCTATAGGAAAGCAACACATTCCGGTATTCTCACAAGTACCTACAGGAAATCAACACACTCCAGTATTCTCACAATACCTATAGTAAACAACATACTCCGGTTTTCTCACCAGTACCTATAGGAAACCAATACACTCCGGTATTATCACAAGTATATAAGGAAAAAAACACACTCCGGTAATCTCACATGTACCTATAGTATAGGAAACCAACACACTCCGGTATTCTTACAAGTACCAACTTGAAATCAGCTCACTCCGTATTCTCACAATTATATATAGGAATCCAACACACTCAAGTATTCGCACATGTACCTATAGCAAATAAACAAACTCCGGTTCTTTCACAAATACATGTGACTATAGGAAACCAATACAGTCCGTTATTCACAAAATTACTTATAGGAAATCAACACACTCCGGTATTTTCACAAGTACCTATAGGAAACCAAAACACTCCTGTATTTTCACAAGTACATATAGGAAACATATAACCTCCGGTGAGTCCGGTATTCACAATAGTACCTATAGGAAAGCAACACATTCCGGTATTCTCATTAGTACCTACAGGAAACCAACACACTCCGGTATTCTCACAAGTACCTATAGAAAACAACACACTCCGGTTTTTTCACCAGTACCTATAGGAAACAAATATACTCCGGTATTATCACAAGTATATATGGAAAAAAACAAACTCCTGTATTCTCATATGAACCTATATTATAGAAAACCAACACACTCCGGTATTCTCACAAGTACCAACTGGAAATCAGCTCACTCCGTTTTCTCACAAGTATATATAGGAATCCAACACACTCAAGTATTCGCACAAGTACCTATAAGAAATCAACAAACTCCGTTTCTTTCATAAATACATGTACCTGTAGGAAACCAATACAGTCCGTTATTCATAAAATTACCTATAGGAAACCAACACACTCCGGTATTCTCACAAGTACCTATAGGAAACCAAAACTCTCCTGTATTTTCACAAGTACATATAGGAAACATATAACCTCCGGTGCTTGCACAAGTACCTGTAGGAAACCAACACACTCCGTATTTTCACAATTACCTATAGAAAACCAACACACTCCGGTATTCTCACAAGTACCTACAGAAACCAACACACTCCGGTATTCTCACAAGTACCAACTGGAAATCAGCTCACTCCGTATTCTCACAAGTATATATAGGCATCCAACACACTCAAGTATTCGCACATGTACCTATAAGAAATAAACAAACTCCGGTTCTTTCACAAATACATGTGACTATAGGAAACCAATACAGTCCGTTATTCACAAAATTACCCATAGGAAACCAACACACTCCGGTATTTTCACAAATACCTATAGGAAACCAAAACACTCCTGTATTTTCACAAGTACATATAGGAAACATATAACCTCCGGTGAGTCCGGTATTCACAATAGTACCTAAAGGAAAGCAACACATTCCGGTATTCTCATTAGTACCTACAGGAAACGAACACACTCCGGTATTCTCACAAGTACCTATAGAAAACAACACACTCCGGTTTTTTCACCAGTACCTATAGGAAACAAATACACTCCGGTATTATCACAAGTACATAAGGAAAAAAACAAACTCCGGTATTCTCATATGAACCTTTAGTATAGAAAACAAACACACTCCGGTATTCTCACAAGTACCAACTGGAAATCAGCTCACTCCGTATTCTCACAAGTATATATAGGAATCCAACTCACTCAAGTATTCGCACAAGAACCTATAAGAAATCAACAAACTCCGGTTCTTTCATAAATACATGTACCTGTAGGAAACCAATACAGTCTGTTATTGACAACATTACCTATAGGAAACCAAAATATTCCGGTATTATCACAAGTACATATAGGATACGAACAGCCAAGTTCTCATAGGAAACAAACACGATTCCGTATTTTCACAAATACATATAGGAAACAAACACACTGCTGTATTCTCACAAATATTTAAAGGAAACCAACACAATCCGGTATTTGCACAAGTACCTCTAGGCAACCAAAACACTCCGTTATTCTCAAAAATACCTATAGGAAACCAACACAGTCTGGTATTCTCACCAGCACCTATAGCAAACCAACACACTCCGGTACTCTCACAAGTACATTTAAGAAACCAACACAGTCCGTTATTCAAAAATGTACCTATAGAAAACAACGCACTCCGGTATTATCACAAGTATATATAGGAAACCAACACACTCCGGTATTCTCACAAGTACAACTGGAATTCAGCAAACTCCGGTATTCTCACAAGTATATATAGTAGACGAAACCAACAAATTCCGGTATTATCACAAGTACTTATAGAAAAACAACGCACTCCGGTTTTATCACAAGTATACTTAAAGGGTACCGCACGTCAGAATATAAATGGCTATTTATCGTTAAATAGACATGTAAATAACACAAAAATCAACAAATTTTAATTGTACGAAATTTATCAAATGAGAAAAATGACATTAAATATCATGATTTCAAGCGTTTCCTAAATGCTATGGGCGCCGCCATTTTGTAGCTCTTTTGTGATGGAGGTATTCGGTGACGTCATAACTGCACTTCCGTTCTAGTTATCGCGCAAATTGTATTGTGTCGTTAGTGACTGCTCTCTACTGATACTCTTTTGTATATACACTAATTTACGTAAACAATTGATAGATAGATAAACAGTACATTAGTGAACATCGAAGGAAGACAATTTAACGCGAAAACTATTCTGAATTGAAGGACTTAACCATAAATATTGTTTTCTTCAGCGGAATAAGTGAGTGGAGTAATGCGATATGTTTTGTGGGCAGCGTTGTTTTTAGTTTTCCTAATATGTGATTTCACATTGCCTCAGTGTCAAGCTTCTGGTGACATCACGCGCAAAACACCTTTATACTTTTGGGTAGGACTTAAGATTGTAGAATGAAGCGTTCCAATGCCTTGGCGTACTACTACCCAAGGATACAATTTCTGATGATTTCAGTACGAAGATGACCATATGCGACATACATATAAACTTAGTGTATATTATCCAGTGGGAAGCTCTTAAAAATGTGCTAATAACATATAGCTCAGCTGATTTCTAAAATTTAATTTGTAATTTTATATACTCTTCCAAAATATTGCGAAATTGATATAGCAAACTTTCACAATATTATAATTGCAGTCTGTTTGAACAGGTGTGATAATCCAATTAACAATAAAAACAAGAGGTTAATGCCAAAACATAAGGTGTGAAAACGACATGGTATCTAAAAGTTATTATTAAAATACAAATTAAGGCCAATTAATTGTGACAGGCCCGATTAGCTCAGTCAGTTACGTGTCTAACTATCAATCCTGGTGTTTCGAGTTCGAATCCCAACCCGGCGACAGTGTCTGTGATGACTGACATACAACATTGTGTCTTAAAATCATTTGTCTCTCACGGCTGATTCGAGTGGTAAAATTATCAGTTACTTGCGGTTGTTGGGTGTGCTCGAGTACTGGTTAACCTTTGCAGGAAACAGTGGTTAGGTTAACTGAACATCTGAACAGTAAACCCTCGATGACAAAAAATGATGCTAAATATTCAGTCAACCATTAATTGTTCATAAACTCATTTTATTAATTTTACAATCAATAGGCAATTTAGTTTATTGATATATGGCTTTTTCACAGTCAACTAGGTCATTATTCTTGAATAGACATTTGAACTATCTCAACTTCGCAATGAAAAAAGATAGAGTAAAACCTTTGTTCCTTTATTTATTCATTAATACATGAAAAGTTTTTTTTACTGTTAAAATAGTGTTCTGGTATACAATTTATGAAAAATATTCATAAAATCATATAACTTAATTTTTTTACTTGTAAGTTTGCATTAATATTGAAACCCTAATTAACTGAAAATGTTTAAATTAGTAATAAGGCATAATACTGTGTGATATAACATCCTGTCATAAACCCTGGGGTCATTAAACCTGGGGTGATCACGCTTATTAGGATACAATATGCACAATGTGGCAGGGTATTTCTCATTACCACATGGTGTGAATGTGGTGTTGGTGAATTATGAAAGCTCAGCAGGGTGCCAGTAGCTGGACAGTAACATACACTTTGTGCAATATGCCTGTAGACATTATATTCCATATGACACTCCCTATAAGGAGACACATTCATATATGTTCAGAGAACTGGTAGTATAAATCAATTATGTTTTAAACCGGAAGTGCAGTTATGACGTCACGCAGGTATCCAATATGGCGACTTCCACCATAAAGTCGATGTGCGAAAATGACCGTTACAAAACGAGCTGATATATCTTTATGGACTCGAATTTATGCATAATAATACTATTAATAGAAAGCTGAACTCATAGCTATTCATATTATCCTGTTTTATACACAGGGTTGCGTTCCCCTTTAAGTATTCTCAGAAGTACAAATAAGAAACCAACACACTCCGGTATTCGCCCAAGTACAAATAGGAAACCAACACACTCCGGAATTCTCACACGTACCTATAGCAAACCAGCACACTCCGGTATTCTCACAAGTACCTATAGGAAACCAACACACTCCAGTACTATCAAAAGTACCTACAGGACACTAGCACACTCCGGTATTCTCACAAGTATATATAGGAAATCAACACAATCCGGTATTTTCACCAGTTCCTATGAGAAACAAACACACTTCCGTATTCTCAGAAGTACATAAAAGAAACCAACACATCCCGGTATTTGCACAAGTACTTATAGGAAACCAAAACATTCCGGTATTCTCACAAGTACCCATAGGAAACTAACACAGTCCGGTATTTACAAAAGTACCTATAGGAAACCAACATACTCCGGTATTCGCACAAGTACCTACAGGAAATTAGCACACACCGGTTTTCTCACAAGTATATATAGGAAACCAACACACTCCTGTATTCTCACAAGTAGCTATATGAAACCAAAACATTCCGGTATTTTAACAAGTACCTATAGGAAACCAACACACTTCGGTAGTCTCAAAAGTACCTATAGGAAACCAAAACACACCGGTATTCTCACAAGTACCTGTAGGAAACCAAAACACTCCGGTATTCTAACAAGTACCTATAGATAACCAACCCACTCCGGCATTCTCACAAGTACCTATAGTAAACCAGCACACTCCGGTATTCTCACAAGTATATATAGGAAATCAATACAATCCGGTATTTTCACAAGTACCTAGAGAAAACCAACAAACTCTGGTATTCTTGCAAGTACCTACTGGAAATTAGCACACTCCGGTTTTCTCACAAGTATATATAGGAAATCAACACAATCCGTTATTTTCACAAGTACCTAGAGAAAACCAACACACTCCGGTATTTTCACAAGTACCTAGAGGAAACTAACACATTCCTGTATTCTCACAAGTACCTATAGGAAACCAACACACCCCTGTATTCTCACAAATACCTACAGGAACCAAAAACACTCTTGTTTTCTCAAAAGTACCTATAGGAAACCATAAACACTCCTTTATTCTTAAAAGTACATACAGGAAACCACCACACCCCGATATTCTCACAAGTACCTATAAAAGCATTACACTCCTGTATTCTCACAAATACCAATAGGAAACCAACACAATCCGGTATTCGCATAAGTACCTATAGGAAACCAGCACACTCCGGTGTTTGCACAAGTACCTATAGGTAACCAACCCACACCTGTATTCTCACAAGTAACTTTAAGAAACCAACACACTCCGGTAGTCTCACAAGTACCTATAGAAAACAACACACTCCGGTATTCGCACAAGTACCTATTGGAAACCAGCACACTCCGGTATTCGAACATGTACCTATAGGAAACCAACACACTTTGGTATTCGCACAAGTACCTATAGGAAACAAACGCACTCCGGTATTCTCACAAGTACCTACTGGAAATTTGCACACTCCGGTTTTCTCACAAGTATATATAGGAAACCAAGAGAATCCAGTATTCTCACAGTTACCTATAGGAAACCAATACATTCCGGTATTCGCACAAGTATCTTTAGAAAACGAGAGATTATAAGAGTTTCATATACCTCCCTAATAGAGTCATTTCCTACCAGATTTAAGTTAACTTTCGGTATATATATTTCGTTATTATAAAACTTTAATATAACGTTTAATTTTTTTGTTTAATTGATGATAAAAGATGATTGTTTTTGTTATTAATAACATTTTATTCACGACTTTGTTAATCTTTTTTATTTCAGTTGTTGATCAGTTTGTAGCAATGAGATTGTTCATTTCTTTGATATAGTCAACAGGACTAGACATAAATTGTTCTTCCCACTTACTTTTTGAAGACGGTTCACTATGTTCATAAAAGTATGCCTTATATATTGCTCTACAACATTTTCATTTTTAACAATCATTATGGTCAAAACTGGAAGTTGACTGGCAATTAATGGCTAAGTGTTGACACTTAAAATTATTTATGTATTATTTTTCTGTTTCGATGAGCCCGTTAAATTCAAGAAAATTTGTATCGATATTATTCTTGTTGATGAATTCTCTAGCGCCATACACATTTCCATTATTATTAAGTCATTTATAACTGATATACATTCAGAAAACCAATGCTTATATAAAAAGCTCGAGCCTCCGACCTAAAGATTAGGATTGTACCAAATGTATAAACTTTGTATACCAGACCGTGTGGTAGGTTCAATGTTTAATGAAAACTTTGAGTATGACATGAAACTGTTTTGAATTGTATCGATGTGATTGTTAATTAAATCTGAACCAAGTGTATACAAGGTTTACTATGATGTTTGAATCATTAGACTGTGAAACGGATCTAGTATATTGATTAAACTAAGCTTTAAGATGATTCTGAGGGTCTGAATGTATCTCCTATTCATGATCTACTTCTTGTAAATGTGTACTTAAAGGTAAGTGTGTATGCGTACGTGGTTGTTTGCACGTATGTCTGCTGTATGTCTACACAGTCACGCTTGTGTTATGTGAAAATGCAAGATACAAGAACATGCATGTGCAATTGACGGAACCTAGTTTTGTGGTAGGTCCAACTTCATCAGAATATATTTTTATTATTTTGAGTAAACTCTATTTTTTCACAAGTGCGCCGTATATCATCAAGTCGCAATGACAAATTATATATGACACGTAGGCACATATTTGTTATATAAGCACACAGAATAATGGAGTCTTTTCACATTTATTCGTCAAAACATACATAGACTGTTTATATAATTAAAACAATATAAATATTATAGAGAGAGAGACGCTTGATGGATTGGTCGAGACTTATCAGTAAGTGACCATACATGCGGGATATGAATGTTTTATGTGTTTATTACGTTTGCTCTGGTGCCTATGTATGTCGTTAAAAGGACGTGGAAACCATGTATTCGTTATATGAACTACAGTAGTTTGCTCTGGTGCCTCTGTAGTTTGCTCTGGTGCATTTGTATGTCGTCAAAAGGACGTGGAAACCAGGTATTCGTTATATGAACTATAGTAGTTTGCTCTGGTGCCACTGTCTGTCGTCAAAAGGACGTGGAAACCACGTATTCGATATATGAACTACGTTATATGAACTACAGTAGTTTGCTCTGGTGTCACTGTCCGTCGTCAAAAGGACGTGGAGACCAGGTATTCGTTATATGAACTACAGTAGTTTGCTCTGGTGTCACTGTCCGTCGTCAAAAGGACGTGGAGACCAGGTATTCGTTATATGAACTACAGTAGTTTGCTCTGGTGTCACTTTCCGTCGTCAAAAGGACGTTGAGACCAGGTATTCGTTATATGAACTACAGTAGTGTGCTCTAGGGGTCACTGTCCGTCGTCAAAAGGACGTGGAGACCAGGTATTCGTTATATAAACTACAGTAGTGTGCTTTGGGGTCACTGTCTGTCGTCAAAAGGACGTGGAGACCAGGTATTCGTTATATGAACTACAGTAGTGTGCTTTGGGGTCACTGTCTGTCGTCAAAAGGACGTGGAGACCAGGTATTCGTTATATAAACTACAGAAGTGTGCTCTGGGGTCACTGACCGTTGTCAAAAGGACGTGGAGACCAGGTATTCGTTAAATGAACTACAGCAGTGTGCTCTGGGGTCACTGACCGTCGTCAAAAGGACGTGGAAACCACGTATTTGTTTTATATGAACAACATGGCATTCAGTAGCATATATTAGGGACAACAACAGAGTCAATGTTCCCTTAACCTAGCATCTAACATGTTTGTCTTTATCTGCTACACTATGTTCCTGTTGATGGTACAATGGCACAGCAGAGTACATGGAAATAACTCTATTTAAGTTATCTTAACGTCTCACTACACAGTTATTGCCCTTCTGATATTGTGTTATTTTATGATGTTTTATTACATATAAGATGAACGTAAATATATACTATATCATTTCTGGAATTCAAAGTAAAATCAATCATATAATTTGACGTCTTTAAAGCGAGTGCTGTCAAAATAACAAAGATGAATCAATTAAAATAATAATACAGTGTCTTTGATATGCAAGAAAAAACATCAAACATTCCGTTTTGAGTTCTTGCGACAACGAATTGCCTAATACCATGATTTGGTGAAACTGATCGAATAATGTTTATTTTTCATGTAATATCGAGATTTGATACATTTTTAAGTTCGTTTAAGTCGGTACGCACTTTATCATTTTACGAACAAAAAGCCAAGTTATACGGAAAACGCAAAACGATGACTTGTAGTGATATTACACTAGTAGGTTAATATCAAAAATGTATCATGGGTTAATTATAACCCTGGAACATAATTTATGTAATGAAATAGTATTTGGGGCTTGAGGCGTGTTTCATTTCTTTACTCCTCACGAGCAGATACAATTATTCAGAGACAGATTTTTGTCTGTTCTTTGTTGTTGTTTCTGTTCTGTGCTTCAGGTGTATTATGTTGCCAGATAGTGTATTGTTTCAGTCAAGTGCAGTTAATTGTATAACCATTGTATTCTTACATTCAGGTTATATTTTTACGATCAAAGTGTCTGCAAGTTTTTATACAGTAGAGCGAACGATAAGAAACAATTTGTCCAATAGGAGACGTAGCATCCAAAGGTCCAAATCACAGCAAAAACACAAATATATCAATGCATAAATTTAACTTAAATAAGGAGATTCGTCTTAGAACGCAAACTGGCAAAAAACGTCACAGGTGAGTTTCAACTTCGTATTGTTTGATATTGTCAGGGTAAATACAAGTAACCCCGATCTACTGTCATAATACCAATCACGTGCAGGTGCAAAACACAACCATACATGAACATAACTCATGAAAAACACATATTTGGATTGAGTGAAACCAAACTTAATGATCATAAAAATTCAAACGTATTTAAAATTGAAGGATATCAAATGCCATTTAGAAAAGATAATATGTTAAATGCTGGCGGAGGTATTTTAGTGTATGCAAAAAATGGAACTCAAGTTAACCGTAGAAAGGATTTAGAAATAAATGATATATCATGTTTATGGTTGGAAATTTTACCGGAAAGTGGGAAATCATTCATTGTAGGCACACTCTACCGTCCCCCAGATTCTAAAATTGATTGGAATGATAGATTTGAAGGTCTTATTGATAATGCATCAAAGGACAATAATGAAATCATTATATTAGGCGATATTAATAAAAAATCTTTTGAATACTGTTATAAACAATGATTGGAGTAATTTTGTTTCTTCTCTAGGTTTAAGTCAATTAGTCTTATCCCCAACTAGGGAAACTGCCCAATCAAGTACACTTATTGATCATATTTATAGTAACCGGGAAGACAATATTTCGAACGTGTTTGTTAAGAAATTATCTATAAGTGATCACTACGCGATATTGTGTAATCGTAAGCTTTACTGTATCCAGACGAAAAATTATCACAATTGCATTACTTATAGATCTTTTAAACATTTTAACTAATTTAACTTCTTAAACGACCTAAGGGAAATCCAATGGGAAACAATAAATAAGCATACAAATGTTGATGACATGTTAGAACATTGGATCAATGTATTCTTAAAAGTAGTAGACAAACATGCCCCCCATAAAGAAACATAGAACAAAGCATAACAAACAACCAGACTGGATAAGTACTAGCATTTTAGATAGCATGAAGGTTAGAAATAAATATAAAATCAACGGGGATATAGATAAATACAAAGCAGAGCGAAATAAGGTTTCACATATGATACACGATGCAAAGAAAAATTCGTATAGTACAAAAAAAGAACAGGGAAAAGATGATCCACGGTCAATATGGAAGTTGTTTAAAGAATTCGGCACGGCTAAAAGCTCTGATAATAATCAAATTCTTGGGTTAAAAACAGATGAAAAGTGTATATCTAATGATTTAGATATGGCTAATGTATTTAATGAATATTTTGTAAACATAGCTTCGAAGTTAAAGGGTCCGATAGAGCATTCAAATTTTGATTTACTTAACACTTTTGTGAGCTCTAATATGCCTCAAAACATATTTTTTGACGTCCCAGATATAAAATTAACTTTTGTTTCAAAATATTTATCTAATTTAGATATATCCAAAGCCACAGGACTAGATGGCATTGGTCCAAGGTTGCTAAAACTAGCATCCCCTGTTATATCTTAAAGTATTATGTTTATTGTGCATAAAAGTCTGCGAGATGGAATATTTCCACATATATGGAAACAGGCAAAGATAAAACCATTCTATAAAAGCGGCCGAAAGGATGACGTAAAGAATTATCGTCCTATATATATTTTGCCAACATTATCAAAACTTATAGAAAAATTTATTCATATTAATTTAATGAAATTTATAAATAAATATAACTTATTGCATAAAACACAAAGTGGTTTTAGGGAAGGTCATTCAACTGAATCTGCATTAATTCGTATGATTGATAAATGGCTAACGGCAATTATTGATGGCAAGTTAGTTGGGGCTGTCATGGTCGATTTTCGGAAGGCCTTTGATCTCGTAAGTCATACTACTTTACTATCAAAACTAAAGTGCTATAAATGTAGTGATCGTTTTTTGATGTGGATGAAATCTTACTTTACAAACAGAGGTCAAGTTGTGTCTATAAATTCAGCAACTTCAAAAACCAATTGTATAACATCAGGGGTTCCACAGGGTTCTATTTTAGGTCCATTGTTATTTTTACTTTTTATAAATGATTTACCATTGTTTATAAATAACGTTTCAACAACTGACTTATATGCAGATGACACAACGTTATATGACATACAAACAAATACAGATATTTTAAAAGGTAACTTGCAAACTTCAATTAA
Organism: Panopea generosa; assembly: GCA_029582155.1. NCBI lineage: Eukaryota > Metazoa > Mollusca > Bivalvia > Adapedonta > Hiatellidae > Panopea > Panopea generosa. The sequence goes on from CM055904.1 coordinate 65,929,830, forward strand.
TCGTCTTAATATGTGGTGCATTCAAAATGGTATGGTATTGAATACTGACAAAACAAAAGTAATGTTAATCACCTCTCGTCAGAAACGACAGCATTTAAATCAGATCAATTTACAACTTACGTACAACAGTACAGAATTAACTACAACAAAAGGCGATAAAATCCTTGGAATATTTATTGACGATTGCATGCTATGGAATCAACATTTACAATCTCTCTCAAAAAAATTTCATCATATATTTGGCTATTATCAAAGGTAAAAGATTATCTTTCCATCAGCCATAGAACGTTAATTGTACAGTTTGGGGAAATACTTCAAATAAAAATATAAATAAGTTAATTAAACTGCAGAGGCGACCATGCAAATATATTTTAAGAAATGAATATGAAAGTCTTTATATTTCATTCGAAAGACTGAATATTTTATCTATCGATCAAACTGTTTTTCTACAAACGGCAAAACTCATGTATAACATAGCAAATGGTACAGCTCCGCCATATTTATGTGAACTATTCAACTTCGGTGAGTCAATCAATAATACATCCATCATGTTGCGTTCACGCTCAAATAAAAATGTCTTTATTCCGAAACCTAGAATAGAACTATTTAAAGGTAGTCTATCATATTCGGGTGCAATTATTTGGAATAGTATTCCACTTAGTATAAGAAACGCGTGTTCGTTAAATGTTTTTGCAAGTAATTGTTTGATTTGGATAAAAGGAAATTGAAATTAGAAATACATGTACCTCCAACAGCCATATGCTTAATAAATACCACACCGTTATTAGTTTGTGTAAACATAAATAGATTTTTGTTTTGTTTCTATCGATTTCATTATGTTTTTCCTCTATTATATTCAAATTTACATGTACAATTGCATGTATATCTAAATTGAAATATGTTTTGTATACGAATATAAAAAGCGAGAGTGTGTGTATGTGTATGCGTGCGCGTAAATGAGAGTTGTAACCAGGAGCATAGTGTGAGAATTTTGTTAATCTATAATGTGTGCTATATGCAGCAGATGAATGAACGATATTTTCTATATTTTTGAAAATGTATATGTACTTGTTTGTTTATACGAGGGACTCAAGGAAGATTGGTTAACCAATTGAGTTACCCTCTTTAAATAAAGAAATTACTTACTTACTTTCTTATAACTGCCAGTCTCAAGTCAATAAAGTATTAAGAAAAATGCTTAATAAAACACGAATACTAAAACAATTTCCAACAAAGTATCTAAACCATTATTTTTTCATCAAGCTAGTACGGGAAAGAGCGAGGTTGGCCAGATTTAAGCTCCCCAGTGGCTATTATTTGTTACTAACAATTTCAATACGCTCACCTCTATTGTCACTTCCTAAACATATCAGTATGTTTTGTACTTGTTATAGTTTTGTTCAATTTTGCTTGTTAATTTTTCAAGATCAGTTTCAAACCATTGCGTCATCCGAATCAATGTCATAGCGAAATATTTAGTAGTTTGTAAATTAATTCAATGTCGTTGTAGTATCTGTTGAATACAACAACTCCTGTATGACATATATTATCTGATTTGAGAGATATTGATTACACTTAGTAAAGAGACTGTATGTTAATGCCAAATAGTAATAAAGTAAAGTAGTACAGAATATATTTAGCCTACCTCGTAGATAGACGTTTTAACTATTTAATACATTTTTATCTCCAGTTCTCATTCAAGTGATTTGATGAATCCAAGAGATATTGCTGTCTCTTGTATAATACTTGTCATGACCTGTACTATTTTTTATACGAATATGATTGAGAGCGAAGGTAATGTGTTGGTTTAAGTTCAAAAGTATTTCAACATTTATCTGTTTATTGAACATATTTACGTGAAAAATATTGACATTTTATTCAAAGCAAACGCAGAAAATAGTGTGTAAGGGCAAATTTCTTTTCAAATAGTCTATGCCTTATCAACGGCCACGAATTATTAACAAGCTTAAATGTATCTTAGCATGCATTGGTTGGATCCTGACTGGTATACATATCAAAACTCCCCATATTTACCGCCATTTTTTCTTAAACAAGCTGACGAGTTGTATTCAGTCAATCAACAGAGGAGGCAGTCTTTAGTTTAAATATCCTTACCCAATACAATATATACAATATATAACTGACCAATAACATTACTGTGGTTACAAAATCGTATATATTGAGTTATTATATGAATGTGATACATTGATATCATTTATGATAGAGAAATTACCTTATATTCAATTGCATTGTGTTGATGTCGTATGATTTTGGACTTTAACTGCTTACTCAGAGCAAAATGGCATACAAGACACAATCACCAGTAGCACAATCGTTTGTGAATATTCATCCTATATTATTGTTTTTATCAGTCCAATGCGGATGGTGATGCGTATTTAACATTATTTCTACTGGAAGCTACAGTTATTTGCACCGTCCCGTTTTATGGTGAGGGCGAGAGGGAGGATCCGGATAAGACTGAGGTTGGTAGACCCGCACGGATGCTTTCTTTAAATGTTTTACAGCTGAATGTTTAAGAGCTTGTTGTAGTCTTGTTATGGTTCATGAAGTTTACTTGTTCAATGAATTAGCATTGCGTACATTTTTTGCGTTAAACAGTTTCGCTAGATTTATTTGATCCTAATATGCACTCACAGAAATGAATAGTCTACAGTAGTCCGAACAACGTATAGTTTAAACGTTGCTGTTTTCCTCTCGCAAACATACGTTGAATCATGCCACACATTTCGTCTGGAATAGAAAGCTCTCATAAATCAGGTCGATCTAAATATCATTAGTTAGAATGGGCGGAGGTTGTTTTTGGTAGAGCGGTTGCTTTACTGCGATTCGCGCAAATTGTTGCATTTATTTTATTTTCAACACATTAAGGGTTTTATATGGTATGTCCAGTTTTTTTAATTGATGGAGGAATACCTCAGTATGAATCTGAGTAGAAACAGCGTCTTTACGCAAGTAACTGGCAAACTTTCTCACATAAAATGGTTGGACCGAGCGGGACTCGAACCTATGACCTTAACGTTGAGAGGTAAGTGATCTTGAGACGAACGCCCCTTAAACCACACAGCCACGAAGGACTCCTGTAAATGGTTACATACACACAACATTTAAAGTTTAGACAAAGCCCCAAAAAATAACTGTTACATGAAGCTATAAGGGACATCTTTAGCGATCGCACAACAAATTGAACATGTTCTCATATTTGAACAATTGCAGGTATTTACGGAGAAACAGAACTAAGAACTAGTTTTATTATGCTTGAATATATTTTATGAATCAATTAACATAAATATTTATCATAGTAACTTAACATCTATCTCTTTGTTACGGTTTCCTATGGCAAATATATACTGTTGATTTCTATGTTTCTATAATTGAATTGAATAAATATGTTTAAACCAAATACATATTGTGAAAACTTTGATTATCATTGGTTAGTTGTATTTTTTTCAAGGTCATATTCGCGGGGGTACTTAATTTCGTTGAAAACGAATTTTAGAGAAAATAATTGTTTTAGTGCGATCTTTGAATTCATGTATTTCTATTACAAAACGCGTTTCAATTACTGTATTGTTCCACTATTAAGTCACTGCCTGTACCCACACACGAGGGGTAATAAATGCTCTTCGAAACATGGAGTAGAGATGTCAATTAGTCGGTTGTAGTTGTTACGAGATTTTTGAGCCAACTGTTAAAAAAACAACAATTGGAGACGACAGGCCAAAAATTGAAACTGTTAGTAGGTCGAACCCGACGTAAATTCATTCTTCATGAATATTTATTCCTCGTCAACAAACAGAAATTACAACACAATGGCCAAGTAGGCTAGTTTTCAATTAAATACTAGTAATCGGTATCATATTTTTCGCACGCATATTTTCATTTTTAAAAAATTAATTTAATCTTAAAATTCCTAAGTAAAAGAATACTGAAAAAAATCGTATCGCTGAGGTAAAATGTGTCGTCTACTATTATAATTGACACAGTTTAGGAAACCGTCTATTTTAGCGCTTTCCACAGTGATGAAAATAAAATACATGCGAGTAAACATATGACCACCGATAATGACTCGCATATTTTATGTAATGAAATGGATGAAAAATAATAGTTACAGTATTTTAACTTAATCAATGCACTTAATTAACGATTTAAAATTTAAATTTAGTTTTCAATAGATTTAATAGCAAAATGCGCACACTGAATTGAAACTATCGGATACCATTTAGACCTAGCTGAGAAAGGTTGGTCTACGTTTAAGGTACATATAAATACATTGCAGTACGGATGTAATACACGACCACGACCATTTCGTTATGATTTAGTTTTGTTGTCGAGGCCACCAACGAAATCAACGAAAATTAGTCCTAACTAAAATTAATAATTTCACAGTATGGTTACGATTTGTGAATAAGGAAGAAATATAATACAAAAGTTGATTTAGTCCTAAATTTTGGATTTAGTCCCAGATCATGTGAGAAAACTAAACTCTCTGATATAAAAATTAAATTTATTTGGGACAACAAACCTTATCAAATTAAAAAATCAACAAACTTATGGAACAGGAAGGTTAAAATGGTTGTTTAATAAAATTTGTTCATTCTCTTAAAGTTAATTGGATTAAACGCTTTCTCGATGAAAATAACGGATCATATAAAGAGGAAATATATATATATTTCATTCACTAGAAAAAAGTTGGCACATTATTATTCGAGTGCAATCTAAATTTGGAAGACATACAAACACTCTTCCGAAAAATTGATGTTCAGAATATACTTTTTGTACGGGGGTAAATAAATGAAGCAAATAATGGTAAAATGGTCGGAAAGTCAGTTATATGGAATAACTCTGATTTAAATGTGAATAATACATCTTTTATGAAAAATTGTGACAATAGTTTGACAGAGGAATTAAGTATTTTAAAGATATATTTGATAAATAAATTTAAACAAGCAACAAATGTATGTAGATTAACTCTTCCAAAGGGAATATAATATGATATATATACCATGAAGCACTAATACCAACATCAATTTTCTGACAAATTATACAAATTAAACTGGCGGGATTGCGATAGGTTCCATACTTGAGGAAATTATATCTGCACTTATACGTTTTCCAGAATATACCACTCTTAGCTTTCAGGCGGAATAGGAATCTTGCAGATACTCTTGTACATAGGAAAACAAACAAAGTAATAAAAAAGCAAAACTTGAAATGTTCCAAAGAATGTTATATCTGCAAAATCATGAGCAAACTGACAATACAAGATAATCCAATAAAGCTTTGTATAAAACGTTGTAAAATTCTTCTGGCCAGGAAAGAGATGTGTTATATGGACTGTTTTTGTCGTCGTCGTTATGAATGTGATTGTGTAAACTGTTACAACAGGAACGCTTTCTTATTGCCTTTTAGGCAGTATGACTAAAACATAACAATATTATAAAAAAAACGAAATACGTGTATGTTTGAGCAATATCTATAATATAAAAAATATAAACGTTAAACAGTTACAACAGGAATGCTTTCTTATTTCCTCTAGACAGTATAACCTTAAACATAACAATTTTGACACAAATTCAAATGAGATTAAAGATACGTTGATTATATTAGAAAGAAGCATCAAAATATATTTGCCGTTTAATATATTATTTTATCACACTTTTATATATATACAAATGGTTTAATTAAAAACATTGAGCATATCTAGTCAACAAGTACAATAAATAAACTATGCATACTTGCTCGGTCTAATAAATGGGTCTTGACAGAACTTTTAAAGTGGCTTATTAATTTAAAACATAACATTATTACAAAAAACGAAATACTTGTATGTTTGAACAATATCTATAATATAAAATATATAAACGTTAAACTGTTACAACAAGAACGCTTTCTTATTGCCTTTTAGGCAGTATGACCTTAAACATAACAATATTGCAAAAAACGAAATACGTTTATGTTTGAGCAATATCTATAATATAAAATATATACACATTAAACTGTTACTACAGAAACGCTTTCTTATTTCCTTTTTTGCTGTATAACCTTAAACATAACAATATTGACACAAATATAAATGAGATTAAAGATACGTTGAATATATTAGAAAGAAAATCACCACAATATATTTGCCGTTTAATATATTATTTTATCACACAACAAGTGCAATAAATAAACTATGCATACTTGCTCTGTCTAATAATTGGGTCTCGTCAGAACTTTTAAAGTGGCTTATTATTTTAAAACTTACCATTATTACAAAAAACGAAATACTTGTATGTTTGAGCAATATCTATAATATAAAATATATACATGTTTAACTGTTACAACAGGAAAGCTTTCTTATTGCCTTTTAGGCAGTATGACCTTAAACATAACAATATTGACACAAATACAAATGAGATTAAATATACGATTATCATGTTAAAGAGAAAATCACCAAAATATATTTGCCGTTTAAAATATTATTTTATCACACATTTTGTATAAAAATATATGATAATTAAAAACACTGAGCATATCTAGTGAACAAATGCAATAAATGAACTATGCAAACTAGCTCTGTCTAATAAATGGGTCTTGACAGAACTTTTAAAGTGGCTAATTTTATTAATTTTATTAATGTCAACATGCATGATTATATGTGTGCTCTGTGTAGTATTTGACTAAATAAAATATATTAAAATGATGAACAAAATGTGAGAAACTATCATTTGACACATCACATATACCTAAACAGGTGCTGCCATATGTAGGGAACGCAAAATATAAACGTTACAATGTTTACAACAATAATGGTTTGTTCTTGTCGTTTAGGCAGTATAATATAAAACGTAACATTATTGCAAACTTTGAAAAATATTAATGCTTGGACAAAATCTATAAACATAAATTATAAACGTTAAACTTTTACAACAGGAACACTTTATTATTTCCTTTTAGACAGTATTACCTAAAACATATTATTATTGCAAAAAAACTAAAAAAGTGTACGTTTGAAAAATATCTATAATATAGAAAATATAAACGTTAAACTGTGACAACAGGAAAGCTTTCTTATTGCCTTTTAGGCAGTATGATATAAAACATAGCATTATTACAAAAAACGAAATACGTGTATGTTTGAACAATATCTATAATAAAAAAAATATAAACGTTAAACTGTTACAACAAGAACGCTTTATTATTGCCTTTTATGCAGTATGACATAAAACATATCATTATTACAAAAAACGAAATACGTGTATGTTTGAACAATATCTATAATATAAAACATATAAACGTTAAACTGTTACAACAGGAAAGCTTTCTTATTGCCTTTTAGGCAGTATGACCTTAAACATAACAATATTGACACAAATACAAATGAGATTAAAGATACGTTAATTATGTTAAAAAGAAAATCACAAACATTCAACACGTCAAAGATATGAATGTCCTACATGATAATCTTACACTACCATCATCATAGAGATGGATGTGTAATTAATGATCCACATCACCTAATTAGACATATCTTTGATTATCACAAACTACAATCTCAAATGTAAACATGGTTTATACACTAATAATGAAATACCATCACAAAAGTGATGTTTTATACGATATTAACAAACTGCAATCACATAAATAGACATGTCTTTGATTATCACAAACTACCATCACAAAAATGAACATGGTTTATACACTAATAATGAACTACCATCACAAAAGTGAACATAGTTTATACACTAATAATGAACTACCATCACAAAAGTGAACATGGTTTACACACTAATAATGAACTTCCATCACAAAAGTGAACATGGTTTTTACTCTAATAATGAACTACCATCATAAAAGTGATCATGGTTTATACACCTATAATGAACGACCATCACAAAAGTGAACATGGTTTATACACCAATTATGAACTACCATCACAAAAGTGAACATGGTTTATACACTTATAATGAACTACCATAATAAAAGTGATCATGGTTTATACACTAATAATGAACTACCATCACAAAAGTGAACATGGTTTATACACTAATAATGAACTACCATCACAAAATTGAACATGGTTTATACACTAATAATGAACTACCATCACAAAAGTGAACATTGTTTATACGATAACAACAAACTGCAATCACATAAATGAACATGTCGTTTATAATTATCACTATCATAAAATGTATATACGTATATACTCAAACAATGAAACATTTCTCCTTTGTACTCAGTTCAATGAAAATGAAATATAAATAAACATTACCAAGTAAGTCATCACATTAATTGGCATGTCACAACCTACCATCACAGACATGAACATTTCTTAAATGAAAATCAGTAAATATGTATCTTAAAGATGGGAATGTCTCATATACTAATCACAAACTACCATAACATACATAAACATGTCTTATACAATAAACACAAATAGGCATAAAGGTTCATTAAACTTCCGAAACTGTCGTTTTTAGTTGTGCTTTAAGCATGTTTTACTCTTCCAGATATAAGATTACTAATTTTCCAAAATCGGGAACAGGTGTTTGTTTACAAATTATTGGTCATCTTCGATAAACACCTTTGGTAGAAAACGTGGAGTTTATGACGCTTGTTTGGAATCGCGTCGGTTGGTTATTTATGCAATGTGTAGTTCATATTTCAACACGACATAGGGGCTGTAGGTGATGGGTTAAGCAATGTCATACCCCTTATATTCTCATTGTGTATTATTGATCTGGAGCCCATGAGTTGATTTATTGCATGGAAGTGACGAATCGTTTATGAAGAAATAAAAACTATTAAATAACTGTACTTAACAAACAATTGTATATTCAATGGCTGATCTTGAGCAAAATAAACATATGTAATAGGAAGATGAACATTACATGCTAAAACATGTCTTAAATGCTCTAGATACATGTACCAACAAATTGTACTACCATTTTCAAAATTTTCTGTAGAAAGTTACCAGACTAGACTAGCATATGGTGTTCTTTCGGAGCTCATTCATTGTTTCTCAATGCGTATAAATAATATTTGCTGACAACTCTCTCAGTTTTACAGGCATCAATATTTAGTTTTAAAAACGAAAACTCAATGTCGATGCATGGTGTTGCCTAAAGTTGTAAGACTTTTTAAATACTTATTTATATGTGATTTTGGATGATACCTTGTTCATGAGGATCATCTTCATGTAACCGTCGGATGCTTAATTAGAGAAGAATATAATATAACCAGCCAGACCAATAAAATGCTGAATATATTGATATACCACAGAATGAGCCCACTGAATGTTTATTGACAATGGCCTTAACTTTGTATATCGTCATTGTATATATAAGTTATTCCAATTCACGTTCAGGCCCATCTGTCTTTGACTAAAAGCTTTTCGCTTATTCTAAAAAAAATGTTATGCCACCTGAATATACAGAATTAAACGTACTAAGATTTCCCTTCAATCGTGTAATAACAAAATGTCAGCTGTAAAGTTGTATACTTTTCTATAGGAAGGATTAATTATAATTTAATATATTGCTAATAAAGTGACGTCTCTCTCTTTTTTACTCTTTTTTTTTCCTTTTTCAAATTGGAGAATCGAGATAGTTGTGTATCAAAATACGTGTTTTGGTTTGCGTACTTCCGAACACTGGCAGAGATTTTTGATAATCGACACAAACGATTCCAAACACAAAATAGTAACAGACAGCTTAAATGAGCGCTATTTTAGGAAATATACAAGTCATTTATTTTGTACATTTTCAAAATATAACAGTCAATAAGGGGTTTATAGGAATTGAATGACTTTAGCAATATTACAAACACAATTAGATTCAAAATTTTAAATACATTTGTTACATCAAAATTTGTGTTTTTCGGAAGTTTAATTGGACTTTGAATACATACATAAATAGTTTGTCTTGAAAACTCCTCAATATATACACGATTAAAACTAAAAAAATAAACCATTTTATTTATTTATTTATCACGGGGTGTATGATACAGCGTGAAGTAATTTGTTTACAGTAATGCGACGGATAAGTTAAAATATTTGGCACCGGATTCTTGCAGATTGGTTGCTATATTCAACAGGATGGATTATACTTCAAAATGGTTAGAAAATATAGACTTAGTTACAGCAATGAGTAAACATTTTTATATAACAAACATAATAGAAAGTATAATAAAAAAGTGTAGTAAATAGTGCCTTTGTATAGTCAGTTTGTCATGTCGGGGATGCAATGGACTAGTTCCAATAGCAACTGATTAGTTCTCATCTTAGATTCATGGCGCAGGATTTGTTTCCATTTCTTTTATATATCTTCTGTCAATATTATGTAAACAATATACATGTAGGACCAGAACTATGAGCTAATCCGTGGCATTACTGTAAACAAATCACTTCGCGCTGTGACATACTATACACCCCGTGTTTATAGCGTGGGGTTCGATAATAATAATACTAATAATAATATCTTTTTTTAGAGAGTTTATATACAAAATAAACCTTATTTTCAATAAAACCCTCTAAATAAGCTTTATAGATTGTGTTTATATGGCGTATCCAATATGAGTCAAGCAGCTATATTTTGTATTTTTAAGTATAAGAAAAGGTACCAGTATCCCAAATAGTCAGGCATTAGTCCATTGAAGGCTCAATATACACAATCTAAGTTATTTTAGATGTACATCTAAACATATATAATTTTTATATTAGTTTATCATATACTTAACTGACTTGTGCTCCATATTAATGTTTATCAATAAATAAGCTAAGTAGGTTTTGACCTCTAATATGTTTCATTTATAAATTGTTGACTGAAATACATAATAATCCCTGGTCGAGTCATACTTTAGACATAAAAAAATAGTACTAAAAGCTTCGTCGCTTAGCGCTCAGCATTAGAGGATAGTTCGAGGTCTGGTCGGTCCGGTGTCAAATATTGTGACTGGGTGGGGTAACATACCATGTGTCTGCCGCATAATGATCCAGGGTGGCAGTGCTTAATATAGACACCGTCGCGATATACCTAAAAAAATTGAAAGCGACGCTAAACACTGTACAACAACAACAGCATACCTTTCTTATAACCTTTGATATTTGTATTTTATAGTAACATATTTGATACTACATTCAATATTACAGTAAGGATAAAGTGTATACCAATGTGTTTCCTAAAGAATAGATCTTTGCATGTCAAAAAAACTTAATAACAAAATACCAATAAGCATCATATATCACATACTTTGTTGAGTGGAAACTCGAACGAAAATAAATTTCATAACTGACAATACTCGATGTGAGCACTTTGAGCAAACATAGACATTTAGTTTAATTTATACATATTTATCTTACTTCGATTGCGAAACAAGTTATTACAACTGATGCAAATTCCGTTCGGGGGGGGGGGGGGGGTCGAACTGACGACCCTCCGATCCTGGGTTCGGTACTCTACCACAGGGCCACGCGATCCACCATATAGTCAAGTTATGAGAAAAATGTACAAATTAATTTTATAAAAATTAGCATCTGTATTTATTGTAAAAGAATTAAAATTTAATTTCGTATTAGTGTGATGTTGCTTCTCTATGATTACAGAAGTCGCTGATTCTGTTAGTGTTACTATTTAGCAAACTTAATTGATATACAAAATTTATCTGCCGTCAGAGCACCCCAAGTTATGATATATGAACAATTAATGCACAATCTCACTAAAACAAAGATTTCCAAATATTTTGAGCACTTGATTCATTTTTCTGTCGAGCTGTGTAATCTTTTCCTCAAGAGAGGATGTTTGAAAATTAGTTAACTGTGGATGAGACAAAACTTCCAAAATGTCCCAGATAGGTGTTACTAGATACTTTTTATCGCTTGAACAGCCTTCAAATATTCCCAAAGCCTTCAGTTCAAGACCAGAACCAACTTCTTGAACTTTCATAAACACCATCGCACCAGAATCACCCTGCTGTGCAAACTCTTCGTTTAGAAAAGATTCGATTACTATTTGATTGCAGAAGGGAAATGCCCAACCGAAACGCGTTTGCCGATCTTCGTGTCGTATATCTGTACTGTTTATGAGCACACGACCTGTTGTGAAATGATCTGTTTCAGATCCAAACATAAATACCTCAGATCCGACAGGACACTGGTTCCGACAACATATTTGCCCTGATAAAAACTGCAGTAGGGAATTTTCATCTGCAATCACTGGATAAAAGAGAAGAAAATGTATTAAATTGAAGAATAGTGTTATTCTTTATTCAATTTGTACGTTTATGCAATGTCGAAACTTGATGCTACATGTTCATATCAAATCTAAAAAGTTAATGTAATTTCTAAACAATGACACATGTACTAGAATTTTAAGTTTGTAGTAAACATCGAGACGAGATAGA
>CM055904.1:65942734-65967734 GCA_029582155.1 Panopea generosa
TTAGTTTTAACAATCACGATTCCATATTCTACTGGTTACCACACCGAAGGAAACAAAGCATAATAGCCAACAGCATTCACATTTTTCTTATATTGTTACTAATGCGAGTGCAACTGTATCTTTATTGAAATTCAGGCGCGCAAAGAGATACATTGAAAGGTTGCATACTCTGTAAACACGCAAACAATAAACATGCTTACAATAATACAGAAAAAAACAGAAAAACACCCAATAGCGAGTGTGATGTGTATGTGTGGGGTTGGCGTTAAAGATTCAGACTTTACATGTTAAGTTCAAAAAGGACATGTCAGCTATGTACAACATAATGTTCGACATAGACATAACTCTAGACAAATTATAGTCATAAACATTCGAACAATATCAATATTGTTTTTCTATGACGTCCATTAGACAGTTGATCACTTAATAAAAACAATGATATTAAAACAAAACACAATACACATTATGCACGCATTTGCTTATATTATTAATTAAATATATATCTACTTACGACTTCAATGCACCAAACCCTTATCCATCCAATTAATAACTGTGCATATAATACAAATTTATATTAATTTGGCAATTTGACAAGCAAATATGCAATCACGGTATTAACTACAACTAAATTAATTAAGTAATTATACAATGTGCCCTTTGTTAAATAAATTTGTTTTACGCGATGCATTAAACATTGTTATTATTTGCTGAAGCTACGCTATGTATTACTTTACCGATATAATGTAATAAGAAAATATACAATAATAAGTATTATATTTTAACAATCCAATTTACATAACTGCTTTTTTTTCTGGTAGCAATGTTCTAGGTTCATTCTGGACCTTTATCTGTTCACATGATACTTGTAATTCTAAATAAATCCCTTGGTTTTAAAACCCGAATCATTCATTTACTTTTGCCGTGTTTTCTGCTTAGATACAATTTGTATCTCTCTTCGATATTAGTTTTGTTATTTGGCCGGGCGCAGTTAGCTCAGTTGGTAGCGTGCCTGACAATTAATCAAGGGTCGCAGTATGAACCCACCCCCGACCCGACCAGTCTCCGTGATGCTTGATATACGACATTGTGTCTCATTGTTATTCGTCTCTCATCGCCATCAGGGGCTAACAGACGATCTGTTCACCTAACCAAGCTTTCATGTGGTGCTAAAGTGCTAACATGACTCGGGCACACCCAACTATGCAAGAAAATGATAATTGTCTCACTTGAATAAGCGGTTAGAGGCAAAACTGCACGGAGACAAACAAAGACACATATTGAAACAGACAGTGTTACGGCTTTGCAATAACATATTATGTCAATGTACCGCCGTAATAAAATAGGACTACATGAAATAAAGTTTCTATCATTTCTATTAAACCAAACTGTGTTGGATGTATTTCATTAAAACTAAAAAGCAAAACTATAATCACATAAACAACAGTGCTACTCAAATGGTTAGTTTCTATTGATTAATTGAAAGTCGTGTTTGTACACGACCTAATGGAACACATTGCAACGATTGAATCCGATTTTACTTATGTTCACATATCGACCCAATCGTCCTCTACTGTACATGCTTAACTTTGAATATCACATAGGCATTTGTGTTTCTTTGATCTGCGGCTGTAACCCTAGATGACGTTAAGAAGATGTCAAGTGAAGTATAATAGATATATGTATGCTTATCTCGATTTGATTGATGTTACAAGGATTGAATTTATTACTATATGTTATATGACGAGGGGGGAGATTGTATAAAAATACCAGATTATCATACAGCTCATACAACATTCAAAAAGTTAATATGTAGAATGAAAATATTTCTCCTATTTTTGCTCATATAAGATAAGATTTTCCCTCATGGCGGAAATCTTTCTTTCTTACATGACCAGACGAAAATTTAGAACTGAATCAATTTTTATAATCTATTTTCTCATCCATCAATCGTTATGTTCATTTTTGCGTCTACGAAAATATTTTAAAATTTGATTTTGTTGTAGGAAACCGTAAAAAAGAGATAGACGTATATATTTATGACGCATTTATACAAGAAAAAGGTCAAAGTAAAATTATATTTGAAGTAAGTGATACAAACAAACAATGTGCGTAGAGATAAACAGATACATACTATGTACTTTAAAATGTCCTTAGGTGACATTTTGGGTGTTAAACACGCATTTGAAATGTTTTTCTTGGTGATGAAGGCCATTATCGAGAATAAATGAAAGAGAAGAAAACTTCATGAATTCATCCATGTGGGATAAAATTATGCTTATAAGCAATAATCACGGTATATGTGGCCCGGTGGGGATTCGAACTCACGACCCCTGGTCAAATGCGTTATCGAGTTTACTGGATACGGCCGACAAAGAAATGAAGTGTCAGGTATTCATCTATATTACAACTATATTTCTATTGCTGCATTGTACTTTTTGATCACACAATACAATAATAATTACATCCAATATAAATGATATGGAAGATATACTTAACCACTTAACTACTTTACAGATAGTATCAAATTGGTCTTACCAATGGTTTGTTGATTTTAAATCAAGTAAAACAGAAGTTATATTTTTTGCACTCAACAATGAAGAACAACGACCTGTAGTTAAATTTAATAGTGTTTAGCTTGAATTTGTTGAACAGCATAAGCATTTGGGTTTAACATCCAGTCAGGATGGTAAATGGCATCAACATATAAATAAAATTGTAACTTCAGTCTCTAAAATTCTAGGTATGATGCGATTCTTAAAATTAAATCGTTAAACACTAAATCAAGTATACATTTTTTACATGAGACCTGATTTTGAATATGCTTCTGTAGTGTGGGACGGTTGTTCAAATTATGAAAATGAAAGACTTGTAAAATTGCAAGATTGTATAACAAGATTGTGATAATTATAGCACTTTGCGAACGTGTCTTGCCTACGTGTAGAATCCTCTTTATAACATTACCTTTCTCTCTTTCTCTCATTAAAACTTTTCCTTTTACTTAACCGTTCTTATAAAAAAATAATGTTTCGTTCTGTTATTGTGTAAAGCGTGAAAAGAAACGATTACAATGAAACTTGTATAATGTACCATTTATGCCATATTGTATCTCTGTATCAATTATTTATGGGAAGAGCCGCAACTTATGTTGTTAAGAAATTGTGGCTCGTCCCTATTGTACACATTGTGGCAATAAAATATATTTAAATCAGATCTACAGTCGACTCCAAATTAAGAAATTATCAGTACAAATATCTTATGAGAATAGTACCAAAAAACAAATCTCTTATAAAATGCAATTTAGTCAATTCAAAACTTTGCAATTGTTGCAATATGGACAAAGAAACAATAAATCACCTTTTTGGGAATGTATACATGCGCAAAACTGCTGCAATAAGTTTAGGATCGATAAACACGACGGAAGTAGTAAATTATATTATTTTCTGTGCAAAATATTAAATTTTCACATATAAATGTCAAAATGTCACACCTATATTTTCTTCTTTTAAACAGTGCTTACATATACAAATAGCAATTGAGGAACAAATAGCAATGAAATACGATAAATTTATCAAACATAACAATAAATGGAGATGTTTTTCGAATGAAATGCCATCTACTAATTTCAGGAAGGCTACATATTTTTCCTTTTCCACTTCTTGTCCTTTACTTATTCATACACTTGTGTGTATATTTTTTTTCTCAATGTAACTTGTCTTCTGTTCTCTAATATACCGATGATGATGTTTTTTTCTGTACATGTAATATTCCTCAAGAGGAGTCTTATATAAGAATATTAATTCCAGTCTCTATGAATTCGATTTTTTTTATTATCACTTGAGTAATGATATAAGACACTATAATGAGCTAGGCGATGTGGTTTCGTCAAGGGACTTAAATGCACGCACGGGTAATCTCTTGGATTACATTGATGACATACATTTAGACCGTTATGTACATATGCCAAATGAAAACCTACACAATACCGATTTAAATTCGTACTAATAATGATTTGCACTTGAATTCTTTCAATAACAAGCTACTGACATTATGTAAGGAAAACAATGTGCATGTTATGAACGGACGCCGTTGTCATGGTAAACGTATTTATCATAGTGTGAACAGAAACAGGGCTGTTTCTAGCGCTGTTGATTATTTAATTACTAATATCAACAATTATGAATCTGCATCGGATGTTTATGTTTATGATATTACAGAATTTTCAGATCATTGTCCCATTTCATTTCTTTAAACTATATGTCAAGTAGGAATGTAGATACTAATCGCCGTAATGTCGATAAAATAGGATGGAACCCTGCAGAGTCGGAGAGTTTTATAAACATACTTAACTCGAAAAAATAAGTTTTCGACGATATAACAGATAAACTTATATCCGGTGAATGCGATATAAATAGGAATATTGACTCTCTATCCGACATAGTGTATTATATTTCTTTTTAATGTTTTGGTAAATCTTACTCACCAAAACCACATACAAAAACAAAGAAAACGCCGTAGTTTAATGAAAATTGTCGCAAAGCTAAATCGGAGTTTCTTAAATGTAAACGCAATCTTGCCGAACATGCCTCTGAAAAAAATAAACTGTTATTTTATCAAATCGGAGTAAATTTGCATATGTAAAATGTAATATTAAACGTGCCTTTGAGATGAAAAAGAAACGTTATCTATTTATTTAAGTAAAAGATCACCCAAAAAAATCTGGAAATATATAAAAACAGTTCACTAACAATAAAAACAATAACCAAAACGATATTAGTATGAACGACTTTGTTAATCATTTTACATCAATTTCTAATAAACGGTACGACCATGTAAACATGGATAATTATAGCCGAACTCGTGATGAGACGGTACGCATTGAAATGTTAGATGCTCAGTGCAGTATCAAAGAAATACGAAAAACGATTTCTTCATTGAATAGAAACAAAAGCGCCGATTATTATAACAATGTAGTCGATTTCTTTATCGGAGCGAATGATTTTATAAGTCCTTTTTGTATACGATGTTTAATATTATCTATGACTTGGGTATTTACCCGGAGGCTTGGTGTAACGGTGTAATTGTCCCCATTCATAAAAATGGAGATGGTGGTTATCCTTCCAATTATCGTGGGATAACATTAGTAAATACAATTGGTAGGATTTTTTCTTTAACCTTAAGAAACCGAATAAATGATTGGTGTGAAACCGAGCATGTTTTTTAATGACACACAATTTTTGTTTTCGTGATAAACGTTCTACCAAAGATGCAGTATTTATTTTACATTCTGTTATACAAAAGGTATTATCCGCTAACTCTAAATTATGGTGTGTATTCATTGACTATGAAAAATTGTTTGACACTGTTATAAGAGATGCCCTCTGGGTGAAATTACTTCAATCTGGTATATGTTTTGAAATGGTACATATGGTAAAATACATATATAACAATATCATGTGTTACATGCATTTGTTCTTCAACGTCACGTAAGGCTTAAAGCAAGGAGAGCGACTGTTGCCAATTTTGTTCATTTTGTTCATTAATGCTATTGTCGCTAATATCAATTTTGAGGCACTAACTGATAATGACCTAAAAATGTTGACAAGATATCGTATCCTTTTCGCCGATGATATTGTGTTATTAACAACGCACCCAGACCACCTACACGCTCATATTAACAGTATTTACCAATATTCGCATGTATGAAGTTTGAAAATAAATGTAAATAAAACTAAAGTATGATTTTTCGCAGGATTAATGTACATGTGATGTGTTGTTATTTGTGTAATGTTTATTTTATATGTGAGTTACAATATGTATTGTCTTTGCCATATTTCTTTGTAAAACTTTGTCAATGGCCAAAGGCAAACTTTAACGATTGCTAAATAAACATGGAATTTTAACTTTAATACCCTATTATATTATTGTGTTATATTGTATTGTGACCATATTTCATTGCTATACTATGTTGATTTATGAAATAAAAAAAATAAATTTAAAAAAAATATATTCCTTCTATTTCAACTCCATGATGGCTATAGATGTTAGTTATTTTCTATAATATTCTAAAAGAAACAAAGGTATTTCAACTTTAAAAATGCTGACCATACTGCAAATCACTATTAGCCTACAGTGTTTTAATGTTTATGTTGGCAAGTGAGAGAAATAACTATTCTCGTTTCCATGTCATAGTCACTTGTGGTCACGAGTTGCCAAGCCATGTTCACGAGATAAATAAGTGGTGACCATGAGACAAATAAGTTCTGGCCATGAGATACATATTATTAAGTCGTGGTCACGAGATAAATAATTATCAACTCCTGACCATTTTTATGTATTTATAAAATTAGGCTGTGATGATTGACTTCCCATTATTTATCATCTATTATTTAAAATACTGATTACTAACCTCAATTTTCGACTTTTTTTATCAAAACAAACTGCCAATGTAACCCCATCTGCATATTTGAGCTGGACATTTTGTCAGTACCTGTTATCGAAAACAACTATTTAGAGCATCTTACATTAATATTTCGTTTACAAACATTAATTTCTGGCCATGACAAGTTTTGTTTTAATATTTTTTTGTCTCAAAAATAAAGACACAGAGATTTGCAACTCTCTATCACGCGTGGGTTTTAGCAACCGTGACGGTATATCCATATGCAAATTAGGAAATCGAACAAGGGTAATAGGGTGGTAATATCTTTGTAAAACTCTAAAGTTCTGCCTGGCTTTTCCGTCAGATCGAATGAAATTGCCAGGATAGAATAGCCTGTTACACCGGGTCAAACAACACGTTGTGATGCGTTTTCACATAATTATAATTAAACATACATCACTCATAGAAATGGTAAAAGAACAATGTAAATAGGTTATTACTTGTCAGTATTTTTAATTGCTGTTGATTCAGCCACGAAGTATATACATTCAGGAAGTTATCTTACCCACTTTTTTGCGTTTAGTACTTACTTAAAATAAAAATCGAAAACTACCAGCCGACTCACAATTGTATTCAACGCATGTAGGTTATCCTGACTAATGAAGGGCCATGGAAGAATGTCAAAGTTGTACATGTATTACTACTACTACCGCTGTTGCTGCCGCTGCTACAGCTGCTGCTGCTACTGCTACTACAACTACAGCTACAACTAAAACTACTACTACTTCTTCTACTTCTACTGCTGCTACTACTACAACTATAACTACTACGACTACTATTACTACTTACACTACTACTTACACTACTAATACTACTACTACTACTACAACTACAACTACAACTACGACTACTACTACAGTTACTACTATATTATTGCTACTTCTACTACTATTGCTACTGCTACTACTACTACTACTACTATTACTACTTTTTCTCTACTACTATTACTACTTACACTACTACTTACACTACTAATACTACTACTACTACTACAACTACAACTACTACTACAGTTACTACTATATTACTGCTACTTCTACTACTATTGCTACTGCTACTACTACTACTTCTTCTACTTTTACTACTACTACTACTTGTAGCAAAATGATCAAGGGCCGACAACTCACGAGGGTAGAAAACAAGTTTACTCAAATAAAATTATCAATTTTAATTTTACATGAATAAATTTACGAATATACATGTTCTATGATGGAAAAAAAACACTTGTTTACAGAGTTCCTTCTCCTGTACGTGCTCGTAATCTATATTGCGATTCAAACTGCTTACATGAATGTTAACTGTTTTTACAATGCACTAATATTGTATTTAAGATACTACTACCGCGTCTGCTTTATCGTAGATTTAGCATCAATCGTCCCTTGTGGCGATTCTCAATAAACTGGGTTATCTTCCCGCGAACTCTATACTGAGTTTCTGGCTTTACGTCGCCTCATACCGACTGTCGACCGTACTCCGACGCCAGGATTGTCACGTCACCCATATGACGAATATGTGGGTTACTGTCCTTATGACGGTACTACCACCAGCTGACTTCCTGTCACGTCTACACGTCGTTAACGTAGCGGACACATACCTCGCTTACGCCTAAAAACGGCTACAATATATATATAAACTCAGATTTACTAGTTACTCAAATATGTAATGAAATGGCGTCTATTACTTACCATCTTTCAATTTCATGGTATTTTTATCAATATATGATAACAGTGCATTCAATTTTTACCATCTAACAGTTCATGGTAGATTTATCAATATATGATAACATTTCATTCAATTCTTACTATCTACAGTTTCATGGTAGTCTAAACAACATATCATATACAACCTTCTGTCATTCTCAAAATAGCAAATATATCTCTGCATAATTTCTCATTATAATATAAATTACCGACCTATTCTGTATCTATTCACATTGCGAATCTCAGAATAAGCATCAACAAACTTTAATTACACATATCAATAAATTCTAACAAGATGTATTTCAATACTTCATCGTAAACACAATATCAACAGTTCAAAATATGTTCTCAGATTCCTCGGCCTATATTCTAACCAAACGATTCTCAATACCGTGGATGTGTATTAAATAACAGACATTATCGTCGGAATGGATATGAACAATTTATACAACTTTACTTAGATCTGATTACATCAAAAATATATCTATCAGACATTTAAATACAATATAATATAAAATTCACATACCCATCTGCCGTTATGTATCTGGACAGTAACATTCTCAATCTTTCTCGTCGCAACTACACCCAAAGATGATTTTACTATATCCTGGACATTGCTTCCATAACACAGTCAGAATATATAGAAAAAACAGTCCACATACCTTAGTGAATTTCGTGCAAATTATGAAACAACAAACTTTTGACTATCGTATGATAGTGGTCCGATGTGGATATTACGCTAGTTGGCCAATGTAAACTTGCATTAGATTTATGACAAATAAACCCGTTTAATTATTCTAACTTTCTTAATACTTAATGGGATTTGATGAAATTAACTTTAAAATGATTTATCCTTTAATCAAAGAATGAAAATGTAAAAATATCTTAAAAACGTTACTCCTATTGAACTATCGATACGTTTTAACAATTCCACGCTACCTGACCTAAATATAGACTATATCACTACAATGGACACTTCTAGCTGACACTACTAAATTAGGTCACAACACCCAAGCTATATTGTTACAATACTACTACTACTACTTCTACTAATACTACTACTACTACTACTTTTTTTCTACTACTACTGCTACTACTACTACTTCTATTATTATAACTACTGCTACTTCTATTGTTACTATTACTACTACTACTTATATGTCTACAACTTATACTACTGCTGCTACTATTGCGAATACTACTACTACAAATACTACTACTACTACTACTACTACTACTACTACTACTACTACTACTACTACTACTACTACAACTACTAAAACTTCTTATACTACTTATATTACTACTGCTACTACTACTACTACTGCTACAATTTATGTTACTACTAAAACTGCTGCTACTGATGCTACTGCTACTAATAATTACATTGCTACTATTTCTACTACTACTTACTATTAATATTATTTCTATTACTACTACTACTACTACCACTACTACTACTACTACTACTACTACTACTACTATTACTACTACTACTACTACTACTACTACTACTACTACTACTACTTCAAGTACAACTATTGCTACTTCTTCGTCTACTACAACAACAACAAATACTACTTTTACTTCTACTACTGCTATTGCTACTACTACTGCTACTACTACTACTACTACTGCTCCTACTGCTACTACTACTACTGCTACTACTACTATTACTTATACGACGACTACTACTACTTCTAGTACTACTGCTACTACTACTACGTCTAATATTTCTACTACTACTACTTCTTCTACTATTGCTACTACTACTATGTCTAATATTACTATTACTACTAATTAATAACTGCTACTACTACTACTGCTATTGTTACATGTCTTTCTATCATTCAACTGCTATAAACTATAAATACTAGTATATTTTGGCTATTAAGAAATTAAACAATCGAATAGCACATATACTATTTCACACTTTTTAACATTCGGTCATTAACTGTGACCAGCGTATTTTGTTAAAATAATAAGTACAGAAGTCATAAAGCTCCCTATACTGTTACTAATACTATTAATACTATTACTTATATTTTGGTTAATGGGAAATAAACAAATAGCATATACTATGTGTTTTACAAATTTAACATTGTGATATTAACTGTGATCATCGTACATTGTTCAAACAATATCAGTTCGAACACATAGGTAAACCAACCCCTATCTGAATAAATGATATTTCTAATTATTTTTGTACTGTTTAACCCTGACGTGAACTTTTGGCACGTGATACAATCTAACAAGAATTTGTGTAACGTGACGTACTGACACGTTTAATATTCTGATACCTTAAATGCGATAGATTAGTCTGTATATTTATGTATGTATGTTATACCGTGAAAACTGTAACAGTTTAAGTTAATAAAATATTTTTCTTCTTCTTTTTACCTTGTATTGATTCGACTGTATCAAGTATATAACATATTTATTACAGTAAATAATCTTTTAATCATGAAATCTGTCTGTCCGTTGAGTAAGTACCTCAGTTTCATAAAGCATAATGTTTTATTTGGACCAATGAATAAAAGGGTATACTTGGTATTGATCGTTTATATCGTGTTGTATGTTTATGAACAGTCAACATCGTATCTTAGGTCAGTAAGTAGTCTGTTATCTGTGATGTGGTGAATGTTTATAAACGGTTAACAGATTATCTTAGGTCAGTTGGTAGCCTGTTATCTGTGTTGTGGTGTAAGTTTATGAAAGGTCAACACCATATCTAAGGTCAGTTGGTGGCCTGTTATCTGTGTTGTGGTGAATGTTTATGAACGGTTAACATATTATCTTAGGTCAGTTGGTAGCCTGTTATCTCTGTTGTGGTGTATGTTTATGAACGGTCAACACCCTATATTATGTAAGCTGGTTGCCTGTTATCTATGTTGTGATGTATGCTTATGAACGGTTAACACCCTATCATAAGTCAGTTGATAGTCTGTTATCTGTATTGTGCTGTATGTTTATTAACGTTCAAAAACCTATATTAGGTCAGCTGGTTGCCTGTTATCTGTGTTGTGGTGTATGTTTATGAACGGTTGACATCGTTCCTTAGGTCATTTGGTTGCCTGTTATCTGTGTTGTGGTGTATGTTTATGAACGGTCAACAATTTACCTTAGTTCAGTTGGTAGTCTGTTATCTGTGTTGTGGTGTATGTTTATGAACTGTCAACACCCTATCTTAGGTCAGTTGATAGACTGTTATCTGTGTTGTGGTGTACGTTTATGAACGACTAACACCCTATCTCAGGTCAGTTGATAGCCTGTTATTTGTGTTGTGGTGTATGTTTATGAACGGTCAACACTTTATCTTAGGTCAGTTGGTAGTCTGTCATCTTTGTTTTGGTGTATGTTTATGAACGGTCAACATCTTATCTTAGTTCAGTTGGTAGTAAGTCATTTGTGTCTTGGTTTATGTTTATGAACGGTCAAAATCCTATCTTAGTTCCGTTGGTAGCCTGTCATCTCTGTTGTGTTGTATGTTTATGAAAGGTTAACATCCTATTTTAAGTCAGTTGGTAGCCTGTTATCTGTGTTGTGGTGTAAGTTTATGAACGGTCATCACCTCATCTTAGGTCAGTTGGTAACCTGTTACATGTATCTCTGTTGTGGTGTATGTTTATGAACGGCCAACACCCTATCATACGTCAGTTGGTAGTCTTTCATCTGTTTTGTGGTGTATAATTATGAACGGTAAATATCCTATCTTAGTTCAGTTGGTAGCCTGCTATCTGTGTTGTGGTGTTTATTTATGACATGTCAACACTCTATTATAGGTCAGTTGGTAACCTGTTATCTGTGCTGTGGTGTATGTTCACTATAGGTTAACACCCTATCTAAGTTCAGTTGGTAGCCTGTTATCTATGTTGTGGTGTATGTTTATGAAAGATTAACATTCTATCTGTGGTCAGTTGGTAGCTATTTATCTGTGTTGTGGTGTATGTTTATTAACGGTTAACACCCTTTCTTAGTTAAGTTGGTAGCCTGTTATCTGTGTTGTGATGTATGTTTACGAAAGGTTAACACCCTATCTTAGTTTAGTTTGTAGCCTGTTATCTGTGTTGTAGTGTATGTTTATGAACTGGCAACACTCTATCATAGGTCAGTTGGTAGCCTGTTATCTGTGTTGTGGTGTATGTTTATGAATTGTTAACAACCTATCTTAGTTCAGTTGGTAGCCTGTTATCTGTGTTGTGGTGTATGTTTACGAACGGTTAACACCCTATCTTAGTTTAGTTGGTAGCCTGTTATCTATATTGTAGTGTATGTTTATGAACAGTAAACACTCTATCATAGGTCAGTTGGTAGCCTGTTAACAGTGTTGTGGTGTATGTTTATGAACTGTCAACACTCTATCATAGGTCAGTTGGTAGCCTGTTATCTGTGTTGTGGTGTATGTTTATGAAAGTTTAACATCCTATCTTTGGTCAGTTGTTAGCTATTAATCTATGTTGTTGAATGTGTTTATGAACTGTCAACACTCTATGTAACCTGTTATTTTTGTTGTGGTTTATGTTTATGAGTTCCAATGGTGTCATACGAACGATTGGTACAAGAAACTTACTGTCTTTGCTGGCCAAGTGACTCGGTGAGTATTATACCACGTGTCTGTATACAACCCCTTGATATGGCTACATAATTGATTGAAGTGATGCTAAATATGTCTCTCAGAATACATTTGCGTGTCACAGTTTTACAAATGTAACTTTGGTAACTCATTATGCAGCCAGTCGCGGATTTGTACATTTCGCTTATAGGCAAATATCCTACCAACTAAGCTACTCGGACGGTATTATTATACGATAAGAGTGTTTATGTACTACTTTTAGATCTTGTATCAGAATGAATGTCACTCCGTTACCTCCATATCAATGAGACGTAAATAAACATTATTATAAAGAAAATAACTATATACATATATTATGATTGCCTTATTACGCAGTTGTTCTTTTTATAAAAAGTACATTACCTGTCTATATCTTCGTTCTATTTAAACATACACACTAGTTTTATACTCTTTTGTCAATTAGTCATTCAAACATTTTTAACATTATAGTATAAATATTTGTCATGGGTTTTACGTGAGGATGGAAATTTCCAACCCTTGGGATAACTATTTTAGTTGTAACGAGACACTGCCGAGTAACCACCGAAATAGTTATACCGATGGACGGAATTTTCTCCGAAAAACTCTGAAATATACGCTTTCTTGTATACAACATTAACTGTGTGATCTTTTAAAATTTTTATTCGGAGTTTATTTTTTATAGTAGCTCAAGGATGTCATATTATTTATACGTTGATTTTAGCACGAGTATTTCACGAATTGCGTTATTTCATAGCGCTAAGTATTGGACATAGCGCATGGATTTTATGAATGGCGTTACGTTACAGCGCTAGCTAGGTTTAGATAGAAATATCTAACCCCGGTAAAAATGAAGATATCCTTATCCGGTGTGCAAAAATATATATTTGTACTCGGTCTAATGGGCCTTTACGTTAGTTTCAATTATATACTTGGTATAACACATTGAAGTATTCATTATAATATTCTTATATCTGTGTATATTTATAAGTGTCCACTTAGAATTTATATTTTTGCAGATATCCAGCGAATGATGACAGAACTGGCCGAGTATATACGATTTAATCGGAAGTTTACGGAAGGTTAACGCTAAGTGCCGTCTACAAAGCAGCTAATTTTCATTACTGATCAGTGGATTTAGATTTAAAACACGATCAATTCACGATTAGAGGTATCGGCTGTTGTTAATGCATCGGATGCCATGAGATTTCACGAAAATACATAAATCATTCGTTCTTTATAAAAAAGAAATATAATGAAAGAAATATCTTCAGATATTGGTTATGTCGCTTCTTGCCATTGGTATACAGTAGAACTTCGTTAGCTCAAACACGGATGGCACAGTGACTCATTTATTCTCCCCGATCCAGGTGTAAGGATGATAAAATGACCAATTAAACTCTGGATCTCTGTCTGGTTAATACTGTCCTTTTATTTAAACTTGTAAGCTTTAAATTTGATCAATCATATTGTAAAACATAACGTAGGGTAGGGTAACCAGTCTCTCCCAATACAGTTTCATATCTGAAACACAATGTACACAGTCAATTTCCTATAAAAAGTGTGTCCTAGTTTTATGAAACTAAGATGCTTTTCTCGGAGTAAATTACATTATAACCAGAATAAGTTCGTACCTTCAAGACAAGTTTACCGAAATTACAGGTGAAGCAAAGCAGAGCATAACAAACAGAGGATAATACATTGTATGTAACAAGTTTAACCTACCCATTGACTATCTAGCATTGTGCATACATAAGGAAGCTGGAACCAGAATGTTACTACATGTATGACACTCTACATAGGAATATCTGTAAAGGGAATCTTCTGTTGTTCATTGGAAACTCCCAATGCAGTTGTATTTTGTTGCACGGCTTCCTTTAGTGAGGATTTATTGACTTTCACCTAGAAATTTACTGTGTAGATGTTAAAACGATTGTCCCATGAAATAAATCTTGTGCGAATGTGGCTAATATTGTCAACAATGGATGCTGTGGATTACTAAATGGGATGGACAACATTCTACTTGTGTTACATGTATAGCTGGAACTCTACTGTAATTTGTAGATTGCCTATCTTGTATTATAAAGTTTATCATAGCAACTAGAGCATATTTCCGCTCAAACAACCATGCCAACATATATCTGCAAGCGACAATCGTACTGTTGTCAGATTTCCTTAATTGTTTTATATTATTGAATTCGGCATATTGTCTACGATATTTTTCTTCAGATTTATAGCTCATTTGAGAATTGTTTGTTTTTCTTGAAAATATCGAATGTCATATGACATTGCAGTGGCTCCTCTGAGGATTACTGGCATGGAGCACATTGAACCTGATCAATCCTAAATGTAGCAAGTGTGTGTTTGTTCTTATCACTGTGTGAATCAATTGATTATTATGACAAAATATATTGTTAAATAGTTAATACAATGTAATAATATACAGTCAAATCTGTGTAAGTGGTCACCTCTATTAAGCAACCACTTGTCTTAAACAGCCACATTTTCTTTAACCATTTTCAAAAGTTTTGTTGTAATCAACCTGTTTTAAACAGTCACCTGCCTTTAGGGTTCAGTTTTGCTCTTTCCCTTGAGTGGCCGCTTAAGACAGGTTTGACTGTACATAACACGAAACTGTGTGTTTTACAATAGAATTATCATAATTAAGTTTCAACTAACTAGAAGTAGCAAGTGTCTCATTGCTGTTTTGCATCAATTGTATTATTCTCTCAATTATGCATCTCCTGTTGAAGTGTTTAATATTCTAACACAAATAAAGGATTTTACATGAGTGTTCATTTATTATTAAAGTTATTAAACGAGTTGGCATATAATATCATTTTCCCAACAAGTTTAATAAATTTAAAAATAAATTAGCACGAATGCAAAATTCACATAACTCAGGAAAATTACATTTACCATTTATTTAAAATATCACCTCTATAACGTACGATTATAAATCGAATTTTATTAGTTTCTGTCAGTCTTAGTTTGACGTTACGTTTGAAAATAGGGTCATTTTAAAGTGAAAAATCGGCGTCATTTATATATTCGGGCAAGTCGGAAAGTACTTCGGTATTTTACGTACGATCGCCAAGTTATACGGAAAACGCCAAGTGATGGTTCTGGAGTGATATTACACTAGGTTGATATAAACAAACATATCATGGGTTAATTACACTTCGGTACCATAAATTATGTGATAACATTTATTGTTTTATATTTGCCCTTCTAACTGACTAAATAACTAAGATCATTATTGATTTTATGAAATAAAGTTTGATTAACTGACCTATTTGATGGTTTTCTTTTCAGTCAGTGTTTACTGAACGAAATACACACATTTTAATCATGTCGGTTTACTATTATAAGGTATACAAAGCTTGTCTGTAATGTTTTATTCCATTGTTTAAGTTTAACAATATCAGAGGTTAATATGCAAATTATGATTTGCATATTAACCTCTGATATTGTTAAATATTTTGTATACAAAATCTCTCATATCATATTTTCATATTTGTAAATTAAGGACACACTTCCCAGGTAATTAAATTGATTAACTTCTGAGTTATCTTTATATTTTGTTATTGATATTAAGTAATTTATACAATGATTGTATATACAATATGGTTACAATTTGTACTAATATTCGAAATTAAATACTCTTTGTTCTTCATCAACAAAAGCTATATAAACCGAGTAAAGACATACGCCTCACCAACACTCCGGGTATTATCACAAGTAACTATAAGAAACTAACACACTCCGGTATTCTCACAAGTACCTATAGGAAACCAAGACAATCCGGTATTCTCACAAGTACCTATAGGAAACTAACACATTCCGGTATTCTCACAAGTACATATCAGAAACTAACACACTCCAGTATTCTAACAAGTACCTATAATAAACTAACACACTCCGGTATTCTCACAAGTACTTATAGGAAACCAAGACAATCCTGTATTCTCACAAGTACCTATAGGAAACCAAGACAATCCGGTATTCTAACAAATACCTATAGGAAACTCACACACTCCGGTATTCTCACAAGTACCTATAGGAAACCAAGACAATCCGGTATTCTCACAAGTACCTATAGGAAATTAACACACTCTGGTACTGTCACAAGTACCTATAGGAAACTAACACACTCCGGTATCCACACAAGTACCTATAAGAAACTAACACACTTCGGTATTCTCACAAGTACCTATGCGAAACTAACACACTCTGGTATTCTCACAAGTATCTATAAGAAACTAACACACTCCGGGTATTCTCACAAGTACCTATAGGAAACTAACACACTCCAGTATTCTTACAATTATCTATAGGAAACTTACACACTCTGGTATTCTCACAAGTACCTATAGGAAACTAACACACTCCGATATTCACACAAGTACCTATAGGAAACTTACACACTCCGTTATTCTAACAAGTACCTATAGGAAACTAACACACTCCGGTATTCTCACAAGTACCTATAGGAAACTTACACACTCCGGTATTCTCACAAGTACCTATAGGAAACTAACACACTCCGGTATTCTCACAATTAGCTATAGGAAACCAAGACAATCCTGTATTCTCACAAGTACCTATAGGAAACCAAGACAATCCGGTATTCTCACAAGTACCTATAGGAAACTAACACACTCCGGTATTCTAACAAGTACCTATAGGAAACCACGACAATCCGGTATTCTCACAAGTACCTATAGGAAACTCACACACTCCGGTATTCTCACAAGTACCTATAGGAAACCAAGACAATCCGGTATTCTCACAAGTTCCTATAGGAAACTAACACACTCTGGTACTGTCACAGGTACCTATAGGAAACTAACACACTCCGGTATCCACACAAGTACCTATAAGAAACTAACACACTTCGGTATTCTCACAAGTACCTATGGGAAACTAACACACTCTGGTATTCTCACAAGTATCTATAAAAAACTAACACACTCCGGGTATTCTCACAAGTACCTTTAGGAAACTAACACTCTCCAGTATTCTTACAATTATCTATAGGAAACTTACACACTCTGGTATTCTCACAAGTACCTATAGGAAACTAACACACTCCGATATTCACACAAGTACCTATAGGAAACTTACACGCTCCGTTATTCTAACAAGTACCTATAGGAAACTAACACACTCCGGTATTCTCACAAGTACCTATAGGAAACTTACACACTCCGGTATTCTCACAAGTACCTATAGGAAACTAACATTCTCCGGTATTCTCACAAGTATTTATAAAAAACCAAGACAATCCGGTATTCTCACAGGTATCTATAGGAAAACCAAGACAATCCGGTATTCTCACAGGTATCTATAGGAAAACCAAAACAATCCGGTATTCTCACAAGTATCTATGGGAAACTGACACATTCCGGTATTCTCACAAGTATCTAGATAATACCAACACAATGCAGTATTCTCACAAGTACCTGTAGGAAACCAAGATACTTTGGTATTCCCACAAGTACCTATAAGAAACCAATACAATACGGTTTCAAACACAACCATATATAAACATAACTGTATAAAGTACAACTCTAGAAAAACAAGCGCATAACTTGCCGTTTCCGTAGAAAGTTGCAGTGACAGCTTTCCGGATTATCTCGATCGCCATGCGGTACAATTTGTCTATTGTTCGTTTTTATAGTTGAAATTTCTACAAATTTATATTTTTGCTTTTTGTTTTATTTAATTGGCATCTTGAATGTTGAAGTGTACACTCTCAAAATAATTGGATCAAATAACCTAATTATTGTACGATCGAATTTAAACATTTGGAGTAGGTGATTGTCTATACACTTACAGGTTAAAATAATATCACTTCTTACACATATGTATGTTTTGTACTTATCATATTTATTCTTTGCATTTTATCTGTATTTTTTCAAAATTAGTTTCAAGCCACTGCGTCACCGGAATCAATGTAAAAGTCAAGCATTTGGTAGTTTATATACTTGTTCAATGTGGTGTTAATGTCTGTTGAATACAACGCTTCTTGTATGCCATCTATTTTTATTATACTTAGTAATGTGACTAGATGTGAATGCCAAAGTGCTCTGTAGCTAGACGATTGGCTTAAACACAACAGAACAGGTAGGTTGTATTACTATAGATGGCAATTCAGAAATGAAATATCTTTCCTTTGCTTTCGTTAGAACTTTTTAATATTGAAGGAGTCCAAGAGATATTATCATCTCGTGTATAGAACATGTCATGATCTGAACTATTTCTGATACCAAGAGTATCATTTAGTGCAAAGTAAATACGTTTGTTTGTTAAAGAAGTTATTCAACATCTATTTATTTATTTAACATATTTACGTAAACAGAACTGACATTGAACTTCAAGAAATAGTATTTTAGGGCATATTCTGTTGAAAAAGTCCATGCCTTGTCAGTGACGGAACATATTGGTTGGATCTTGACTGGTATAAATAATAGGACAAGTGTAATTGTCAGTGAGTATTTTACAATAGCTTTTTCCTGATTGACTACCGCCGCCATTTTTCCTAGATAAACTGACGATTTTCAACAGAGGAAGCAGTATTAAGTTTAAATCTCCTTATCCAAAACAATATATAATATATATAGATTGTTATATAGTATCACTGGCCAATAACAAAAACATGTATTCAAGAAGTATAGCTATGAGTGACCATTTGATTGTGTGGTGTTACAGTTGTTTCCCTTATCAAACGTATTTATTTTTAATCTTTGAGGTCATAAATGAATTCTAACCACTCTACAGTAACAGTATTGTTATGAGTCATTCAATGTAACGAGAGAAAGAACATTGAAAAACAACTTTAAATTACCTGTAGCACAATCTTATTCATCCGATATTATTTGGTTTCCATCATTCAAATACAGATAATGACGCGTATTTAACATGATTTCTATTAGCTGCTACAGTTATTTGCACTGTCCCGTTATATGGTAAGAGTTCGGACAAAACTAAGGTTGGAAAACCCACACGGATGTTTTCTTTAATTGTTTTACAATTGAATGTTTAAGGGTGATAACTCTTGTTGTCTTGTCATGGCTCTAAAAGTTGTATTGTTTTAATCTATAAACATTGCGTACATTTTTTGCGTTAACAGTTTCGCTATATTTATCTGGTTCTAATATACACTAACAGAACTATATAGTCTAAAGTAGTCTGAACAACGCATAAAATAAATGTTGATATTTTCCGCTTTCATACATGCATCATGCCACAGCTTTCGTCTTGAACAGAAAGCCCTTATAAGTAAAGTCGTTAGTTCGAAGTCAGCTCGATCTAAATCACATTAGTTAGACTGGATGGCGGTTGTTTGTGAAAGGATGCTTGCTTTGTTTAGGTTCTACATGTCGTTGCATTTATTTTATTTTCATCACATTTCGGGTTATATATGGTATATCAAGTTTTATTGTTGGCGGAAGACCTCTGAATGAACCGAATCTGAGTAGAACCAGGTCTTTTACGAAAGTAACTAGCAAACTTTCTCACATAAAGTGTTTTGACCTACAACCTTTAGCGTTGAGAAGTAAGTGATTTTGAGACAAACACACCTTAAGCAACACGGCCACGGGGGACCTCCTGCTAGTGGTAACATACACACAACAGTTAAAGTTTAGACAATCTTCCCAAACGGTAACTGCTATATTATGCCATATGATACCCAGCAATCACACAACACATTAAACTGTTCTCAGTTGAACATTTGAAGGGTTTTAAAAAGAAACATAACCACCAGAACCAAGATAGATTTAATCAATATTGAATATATATGATATAACATGTATCACACGTGATAATTGTTACAGTTATGTTTACAATACTTATACATCAAAATAAAAGAGTAATATTTAATCATGTAAGACATTTTCTAAAAGATCCGGCATTATATTCAATCCGATGTATTGGTAGCTGTATGTTAGTACACGATATATCCAATACGAGTTCATCCATGCTGGATGGTATATCTTACCCGAAGTGTTAAATTTTCATGTAGGGCCGAGACCGCCGACGGCATTTGTTCCGTTAAAATATTTTTATAGTCGTTAAAATAAAAATATATATGATTGCGAGCTGAGAATAAGGCAATCGATACCAAACATATATTCGTCTCAGATTTTCACCTGGTAATGTGAGAAAGAAGTCAAGTGACATGAAAGATTATACAAATTTGACATGGATTTGAGGTCAAGATAGGTTGGCGGGAACGACGCTCTGTCGAGATACCGTGAAAACAGTTATCCATAGGAACAGACTTTTCTATCCGAACAAAAGAAGTCATGAAAATTCTTTTTCTTACATACCAAGCACATCGAATAAATATTTTAAATGAATGTGTCGTTATAATATTATATTTTACACGATCGCTTTTAAAATGTTTGATTACATAGTTTAAGATACGTCGTTTAGATGGTTTCAACGTCACAGCGCGAGAATTTTAGGTGAGATAGAACTATCTAACCCCATTAAAATACAGATGTCCGTATCCGGTATCTAAAAAAGAGTTTTCCTAGTTTGTCAGACATTAAGGGTATATTCAATCACGATCTAGTTATAATTGCTGACTGTTTGCGACATTGGTAAGTGAATTTTAATCCAATAAAATAAAAGTTTTACTTTTGACACTTAAAAGATAATACCCAACTTAACTTTGTTCAACATCACAAACATTTAGGCTTAACACTTAGTCATGACAGAAAATGGCATGAATATGTCAACTCTATTTCATGCTCTGCATCTAAAATATTAGGAATGATGCATAAAATTATTTTTTTTTTAAAATCTCTTTTGAATCGAATATATATATTATTTTGAAACCCATTTTGAATATGTTTCTGCTGTTTGGAATAGCTCTACCCAGTACGAAAAGATGGTTTTGAAACAAATCAACTTAAAGCATTTCGCATAGTTATAGGGTTAACCCGCTCGTCTGCAATAAGAAATATATAAAAGAAATTAGATTGTATCGTTAAAAAACGGAAGAACATATCAAAAACTAAAAATTGCATTTAAAGTAAAACGGGTCCTCCACCTGAATATATATAGTTTTGTTATTTAATCACAGATACATGTAATATATAAACATTTTCAGAATCAGCTATATGATATATCTGTTATGAATAAAACGGCTCATTAGTCTATATTATACCGTTATCAAACAATACATGTACCTACTGATGCAGGTATGCGGACTGGGCAATCAGGCCTACAATGTTTAAAGGACCGAAATACTATAACGAATACAACAAGTCAGAAGGAACTAACCCCTGGCAAGAGGTGTATTTAGACCGAATAGCACGTAGTCGTTAATAAAATTTGTTGAATTCTATATTGATTTATTTCAAAATATTTAAAACATATTGAAAATATAGAAAGATCCAAATCAATGTCAAAAGATAAGATTTAGTAACATAACAGCAAATAGGACAAATATCACGTAATTTAATAATATTAATAATAATATCTTTATTTATAGGAGGTAACACATGACATAATACAGGGAATTCAGGGTAAACATCATACTTTCAATATGACCTTCTGTAACAACATTTAAAACATTACAATATAATATTACAAATTACAATGTATAACTACTTGTTACAAACACTCAATTTATCAAAGCATGCAAATATTAGCCTTTATATATTTGAACATTTATACTATTGTATTCAAACAAAAACAAAAATCATTTATAAGGTGATTGGAGAAGGTAATTTCTATATTGACATTTAAATGAGTGAATATTTGAAAGATGTTTTATAGATACTGGTATAGCATTCCATATTAGTGTACTAGTATAACTAAAGCTATTTTTTTTAAATAATTGGTGCAAGCCTTTTGAGTAACGAGATCTTTTCTATCCATAGATCGTAAGTTATATGATGTATTATTTGAGAATGTCAAAAGGTTTGATAAATAGGGTGGTGCTACATTTTTAATAGCTTTAAATACTAAAACAGCACTGTGATAAAAACATCTTTTGGGAAATTGAAGCCATTTCAATTTAGCTTATATAACACTTTTATTGTTTTATTTATAATAAATAAGCAAACGGGTCGGGCAACAAGGTCTTACAATATTAAATAAGGCCCTTCCTGACAAAACATTTTTATACAAGCATTGAACAAGATAAAATACATTTACATTTAACATATTTGAAGTAATTACTCATGTCAGAACTATTTTATTGAAGTAAAGATGGAATATCATTAAGGAGAGGGATACGATCAACGGAAGAGGCAAAATTCAGAGATGCATAACAAACCACGCTTCAATCATCATACCGTTTGTTGTCCTAGTGAAATTCGAATAAAGTGACAATATCGTGCTCTATAGGCGTATCTTTACCAATTAAAATTGCATTAACACTGAGACGGTGAAATGAACGGTAAGCACGGACGAGAATAAGTTTTCCATTTCGATAATATGAAGAATGCATCAAACAATGTTCGACATCTTCTCTTTCGTACTCACACAACTCACAGACTGAATCGAGATGTATGTGATTCATGTAAAAAACAAAATTTAAGTTACTGCATCTGTTTCATATACGTGCAGGATAAAGTAATGATGAATGTCGTTTCCAGGTTAGACAATAACTTTATACTTTGAAAGGTATAAAAATATGACGACTAATGCGATATTTGAACAATGTAAGAGTTTTTGCGTTACGTATATATACTGGTATATTATTACACAAAGATATACATGATGGAATAAAGGAGTTTATATATATTTACGTTCTCGTGTTGATTGTTGTAAAATCATTGGAGTTTCTTATATTATAAGGGGTATGGCAACTGTTCCAAGACAATATCAGATATATATTCAGGTAGAGGACCCATTTAAGTTTTAAATGCAATTTTTAGTTTTTGATATGTTCTTCCGTTTTTAACGATACCATCTATTTCTTTATATATTATTTTATTGCAGAGGAGCGGGTTAACCCTATAACTATGCGAAGTGCTTTAAGTTGATTTTTTAAAAACCATCTTCTCGTACTGGGTAGAGCTATTCCAAACAGCAGAGATATATTCAACAATGGGTTTCAAAATGATATATATATTTGATTCAAAGAACTTTCAATTTAAGAAAATTTAATTTTATGCATCATTCCTAATATTTCAGATGCAGAGCATAAAATAGAGTTAACATATTCATGCCATTTCACGTCAGAGCTAAGTGTTAAGCCTAAATGTTTGTGATGTCGAACTAAGTTAAGTGGGGTATGATTAGTGACATATCTTTTAAGTGTAAAATGTAAAACATCTGTTTTATTGGGATTAAAATCCACTAACCACTGTCTCGAACAGTCAGCAATTATATCTAGATCGTGATTGAACATACCCTCAATGTCTGACAAATTAGTAGAGATGAAAGAAAGGGATTTGATGTCATCAAAAATACGAAGATGTAGCAAGTTATCAGCAATTTCAATAATGAAGAAAAGAAAAAACAATTGATCAAAAACATAACCTTGTGGCACTTCTGCAGACGTTTTTTTGAATTCTGGGAAAAGGTATGAGGCCTCATGACGCTCTACTGGCTCATAGCGACTATAGCACCCTTTCACAATATTTACCCTCTTTGGGGATCGCCTTTACAACTTATGGATAATTCTCCCCCATCACACCCATACTGAACAAAAAGTTAAATGCTATGAAAAGGAAATACATTAAACTCTTATACCATTCATCTGTAAACAAAAATATAGTCCCCGTACAAAACCCTTATACATCACAGCCCCTTAATTTAACAGAACTTCAATCACCCACTCGTTAGGGATTCGTTTTGAGCAGAAATGTTAAGCTTAAACTGAAGTTTTATTTTACACATGGATGCGAACATTCCCTATATATCCCAGATCATTGATTTGCAGAATCTTCAATCACTTAATTTTGTTGATGTAAGAATAATTTATATCATATCTTTTTATATGAACAAGTTATATGACAGAAAGGTTATTGAAACGAAGATTTAATAAAAAAATCCCAATTTTGACCATATTGCTTCCCCCATCCCCTGGCCCCTTATGAAAATTCAATCTTCTCTATTAAAGAACAAAATCAAATTTACTGTTACTAGACAATGCTTTAGATCGGAAATTGAACAATATATTTACACAAAAAAAAATTGGAAAAAAAATAATAACTTTCCATTTTCCATAGCATTTCAATCACTCTTAATCATATGGATAGTTTTTATCAAAATTGACTAATTTTGACTGACCAGTTGTTC